>JARPMJ010003966.1:47500-83845 GCA_033366665.1 Phoxinus dragarum
GTGTCGTTGTGAACTGAGCTGTCATCGCGGCACGTCCAGTCTGAAAAACCACTTGATGGTCAAGCACACACACACACACAGATGATGCGTTTCTACGCCCACTCGTCAATATCAGTAACGTTACCCCCACTAACACAGAACGTTTATGGAACGTTAGGGAACGTTAGTTTATGGTTCTCTAAAGGTTAGTTTGAACCAAACCAAAAACGAACGTTTAGGGAACGTTCCCTCAGGGTTATAACGTTCCCTAAACGTTAAGGGAACCAACCAACTAAAACGTTCTCCTGTGGTTGCACTGTACCTCCACACAACGTTCCCGTTTGGTTGTTTTTGGTTGTTTTTGGTCATGTTTATTTAAACAAGCTCCATTTAAGTTTTTGACGAAGCATATAAAAGGTTTGCAGTCAGTTGATTTTAATTCACTCAAAAATGATTGGTCTTATGAAATCCAAGTAAAATAAGCAGATTATCAAAAGAATATATTTAATTTTAGACTGATCAATTTAGCAAACAATACTTTTGTGCCTGATTTCATTTTTTTTAAACTGTATTAGTTGAAAATACTTCAAACAAGAATCTATCAATCGAACGATTTTCACAAATAAGAAAATTCACTTCCAACAAAGTAGCTAAGTTCAGTGTACAAATTCAACCGTTACACCCCCACGCCAGTAGGGGCAAGTGCCTCTGTTTTCAGGTGACCGATTGAAATCCTGTCCTGTGTCCTGACTTCCGTGTTCTGCGATTTACACCAAAGTCCTTCTGGATACACAACTTGCCTGGGAATCCGTCTTCTTTCAGTGGCTTTCGTGTAAATGGACGCTCAAGATAAATTGTTTGAGCACAGGTATGGAGCCCTTAACGTTATAGTGCTAGTTAATTTTTTCGTCTCTTTAGAAATACACACGTTGCACCCATTGTTTGTGATTTTCACGTAGGATAATAATAGTTCGGTAAAATATTTGTCGAATACTTTTCTGCTATCACTGTTAGAATACATTCAGAACATGTTTAATTTATTCCTGTACCGTTGGCATTTTACACTCACTTATTTGCATGTATGCAAAGCAAGGCTTCTGATTAGGTGGCAATGGCGCCGTCAATGTGTCTCTATTCAGTCATTTTCAGACATTCCAATGCCTTGTTAAATGTGCTAACGTTATAGCATTGTGTGTCTGATCGCTCCTCTATTAGCTTTAGAAACTGGTCAGACAATACCAGCTATAGTCTACATAATCCTATTACTGAAATTTACAATCTAAAACAGTGAAATTAAAAAAGCCATTTCACTACATGCTAATCTTGAGCAATTTCATTTTCTCCTTTTTTCCACCTTTTCTCACACCAAACAACGACGTACGACGTCATCAGAAAGCGCATTTTGGGAAATGTGTGGATCCGTCCGTTCGCATTTCTGTGTTTCTATGCATGTAGACATTGTGGTACGTGTATGTTTTTACGTATGTTTGCCTGAACCATGTTTGTACAACTAAACGTAGCACAATTTGTGTGTATATATTATAAAATAATCTGTATAGTGGATGTAATGTCCGTCCGTAATGCTCGAACCATGATGCAGTATCTGTCTGCTTACTCGAGCACATACGGATGTGTAATGTCACACACTGTAGCATACTTTTACGTTTAAACAGTGCATTAAAAAAAACAAACTCCATATCTAATGTTTAAGAAAGAAATAACATATATTCGTGGTCGGAGATAGCAACACTCCATTTTAGTTTAAAATTACCCTCTAAAATGCTGATTGGCCAGGTTTGCTGACGTCAAGGCATGTGACGCAACACGGACGTTCCTGATTGGCTGGAGGAAATGGATAAGTTACGTAGAACTCAGTAGACCGTTCACTATCAGGAAGTCTTGGAAAAACAACCAACAACGACCAACAACAGCAACCATCGAGCTTCACATTCTCAAAAAGTAAGTGAAATACGTTACAGTTTCATGGTTGTAATGCAAGGGTTTGGGGTTTAACTTTAAGCCGTCTTTCTCGTGGGGCTTTGTTATATTGCGGTACTGCGCATGTTCATATGACTGTTCTGGGTCCTGTAGCCATGGTATTATCTTATGATACAGCCGAGGGATGTATGTAATGTTATGTATGCTGTAAAGCCTGTTACATGGATGTAACGTTAATGCCATTAACGGTAGCGTTTCCCAAAACTGCCTGGGCTATTGGTTCAAGGTATAATGGAGCTAGGTAGCGAACGTTAACTTAATATCTTATAACTTTATGTCCCTAAGAGCCGATGTGGGTTTAACGTTAGGGTTTAACACTTATCTTACGATACATCTGAGGGTTGTATGCTGTAAAGCCTATAACGGATATATTGTAACGTTAATGTATTATGTATTGTAATATTGTATGTTGTATTGAGAGAAGCTCTGTTCACGAAACCTGCAGGCTAACCTGACTTTACTAGCTAGTAGAGCGACAAAGATTGCATCTCCTTGGTTGTCTAAATATATCCATCGTTTATTTAAATAAGCATGTAAACGACCAGTAACAACATTAGTGAATATTTTAGACAATGAAACGGCGAGTTCATGAGTTCGCTATGTTTACCGTGGATGTTTACCGCGGACGTAAGAGACACGAGAGACAAGCTCATGAACGCGCATGTTTTCCAGTTTTGTAGAGAGTAACGCTTTAAATGGACTGCATAAAATAGTTTTATTTATATAGCGCCTTTCCAGGGCTCAAGGACGCTTTACAATAAACAAACAACAATAAAGGCAACGAAATTATTTCATGCACAAACTATAGTACATTTACACGCCTGACCAAACAGTGGTTATTATTAAAGCAAACCTGTACGCACTGAATTGACTGTGATATGAACGATGTAAATTCTGAGTGAGTGAGTATATATTATTCTAATGTTTTTTCTGTGTATTGTCCCTGATAAAAAAAAAAAAAAAAAACTTAAACTTAATTGACAAAGAAAGCAGACAATTGTGCTTTGCATATATATATTACGCTTTGCGTATATATTGGGATTTGTTTGAGTCTTTGTTTCATTTCACCAGGAACTCCTAGGTTACATTCAATTTGTATACAATGAGTTCAAGGACAGAGCGGCAGGCCTACACAAAGCGATGGAAGAGGGCACGACGAGAACAAGCACGACTGGTAAAGACGGAGCAAGAATTGGCACGCCTTCGCCAACATCAAGAACCACAGCTACAATTGCAAGATGAGTGTGAAGAGGAGCCAGAGCTCATGGCAATGCCAGCAAGTTCTGTCAGCAGCTCTGAGGAGGACAGCAGCAGTGTTGCTTCTGCAACTTGGCAGTGTTTTTCAGACCTGGAAATGTGGAACACGCCCATGGACAAACCTATGGATGAGACCAGTGACTCCTGCAGTGAGGAACACAACCCACAAGGTTCACTCAGGAACTTCTTACAACACTGGGCCTTACAACACCAGATTCAACACTCTGCTCTTGATGATCTTCTTGTGGGACTGAAAGCAAGTGGACATCCAGAGTTACCGTCAACAGCCAGAACCCTTCTATCAACCCCGAGAGATATCAGGTCAACCACAGTATCGGGAATGGAGTATGTCCACTTTGGTTTAAGGAGAACTCTGGAAGGACAACTCAACCAGTACCCAGGGGAGGCGCTGAAAAAAATAAACACACTGGAGTTGTCTCTCAACATTGACGGACTTCCGCTATTCAAAAGTAGCAAGATCAGTCTGTGGCCTGTCTTGTGTGCCATCCATCTGACTCCAACTCGTATTTTTCCTGTAACTCTAACTTCTGGTCCTTCAAAACCTAAGGATTTGGATTTTCTCAATGATGTGGTTTCAGAAGTGCAGGATCTGCTTGTAAATGGAATTCAAGGAAAGAAGGTTTTGATGCGTTGTGTTGTATGTGATGCTCCAGCCAAGGCAATGGTCAAAGCAATCAAACTGTGCACTGGATACAATGGATGTGACAAATGCACACAGAAAGGGCTATGGGTGGATGGCCGTGTAACATACCCTGAGGTTCAAAACACCCTGCGAACCAATGAGATGTTTAGAAGAGAGATGGCTGCTAAGGAAACAGAGGGGCTTACAGTTTCCCCGTTTCTGCAACTTCCCATTGATATGATCAAAATGTTTTCCATTGACTACATGCACCAAGCTTGTTTAGGTGTAATGAGGAAACTGCTGGTGGAATGGGTGAGGGGGAACAGGCAGATCAGACTGTCTGCTGGACAAGTTCAAGAAGTCAGCAGAAGATTAGCTTGTTTGAGAAAATCTATTCCAAGTTGCTTTACCAGGAAGCCACGGGACTTGGAAGAAGTGGACCGATGGAAGGCTACAGAGCTGCGTCAGTTTGCCCTGTACACAGGAAAAATTGTGCTCAAGGACATTCTGTCAAGCCCGCTGTATAAGCATTTCATGACTTTCAGCGTGGCACTGAATATTTTGGTTTCACCCAATCTGGCACGCAAACACGCCGACTACAGCAGAAGTCTGATGGGTGTACTTTGTGTCAAAGACAGCAGAGCTGTATGGCAGGCACTTCATGGTGTATAATGTTCATGCCATGCTCCATTTAACAGATGAGGCAGAAACTTTTGGATGCCTGGATGCATGCAGTGCCTTTCGGTTTGAGAACTACTTAGGGACAACTGAAACGTCTGGTCCGATCGGGAAGAAGACCACTAATTCAAGTGGCAAAAAGGCTCTCGGAGATTGAACAGTGTCAGAGCCGCACCATTCCAGCACAAAGAAGGAAAATCTCAAGACCAAACAATCCATACATCTTGGAAGGTGACACATGCTGTGAGGTCATTGAGGAGAGGAAGGACATGGTTTTGTGCAATGTGTTTGAGAAGCTGGAGCCTCTGTTCACAGATCCTTGTGATTCAAGAATCACTGGGTGCTTCAGGGTGAAAAAGAGGGACTGTTTTGTGAAGCTGGTGCCAGCATGTGAACTCACAAGACAGGCTATTATGATTGAGGAGCCACAGACCAACATTTTCTTGACAGTCCTGCATGATTTTTAGGACATATGCAAACAACTTTAGCCCCATATCTGTCTACAGCACAACCATGAACCATGACAGGGTACATAATGTACATGCATATCTCTCTATATGGTTCATACTGAATATTCTTATATTTCTGTTTTTCTAATATTACTGTTCACTGAAATTAAATTTTTTTTTTTTCATTGTGTGTATTTGCTGTATACACTTGAAATTAATCTTAATGCAATCTATGTTGTTCTCTTTGCCATGCCAATAATGCTGTTGTCTCTTAACAGATGAAGAACTTCACGATTGTTGAGTTTTCAGACAGTGCTATGGAGGTTGTGCCATCTTCATGGGTGGACAGATCTACAGGGGTATGGAGTTGTTGTGTAGATTTCTTTTTCTTCATAATTTCTTTTACCATTCTAAATGTTCTCCTCACCACATTGTAAGAAATTATCTGAAATAAAGTACATTTTTCCAAAAGGCCATCCTCTGCTACTGGACTGCACATAATGTGAGGGTCCAAGTCAGCGCCTGCCATTTGCCCAACAAAAGCTGGGCCAAATATGCAGTCAAGAAAATCTGGCTGTGTACAGGTGACTTATTGGTGCTATACTATATATAAATAAATACGTTTTCTCTGTATGGAAATACTGCTTTGTTCGGCTACTGTCTCACAAAAACTTTGTTCTCTTCATGTAGATTCCTACGACAAAGCCATGAAAAAATGTCGGCGACTGATGGACACTTCCAGCATTGAGACGGAAGACGATGCGAGTGTCCACAAAAGGCAGTGTAAACGCCCAAGGAGGTTCATGACGGATTCTTCAAGTGATGGTAAAACCTTAAGTACAGACATTATTTACACAATTAAAATTTTCTTTTAGCAATCTGTAAAAAAAATTTGGTCTTTTATTTCAGATGAATCTGTTCCACAAATGAGAAAGAGTGTGAGAACGGAGTGTGTGTCTGGAAGCCCTGCCCGTAAGTTAACATTTAAGAAACCTGAGTCATATTTCCTACCATGGAACTACTGACATTCAACCTAGTGCATATCATGTGACTATTCTGATGTGTTTGTCTCTTCCTGCCTGTTTTCAGGTCCGCAGCTGCCTCCACCACCTGCATGTAAGTTTTTTTTTTTTCTTTTTTTTTTTTTCTTTTTTCCTCCTCCATTTGCAAGAAACCTACCATAAATGAAGTGACCAATATTCATATCTACTTTCTTTTTAGATGAGTCAACACCACACAGAAAACCAGCCGGTCGCCCAGAATTGGATGGGTCTATTATGACGCAAGCTGAGGGTACAGTGGCTTTGCATTTTCCATTTCCAATGAAATACTATTTCATGACAAGGAACTTGAGAGTAACTTGACTTTTTTGTTGTTGTAAACAGCAGAACTCATCACACAGAGGAGGTGAGACATCACACAGAGGGAGGTGGCTCAGCCATGGAGACGGAAATGAGAGGTAAGAAGACTCACTTAAAGGAACACACCGACTTTTTGGGACTTTAGCTTATTCACCGTATCCCCCAGAGTTAGATAAGTCCATACATACCCTCTTCATCTCTGTGCGTGCTGTAACTGTCTGACGCACCCACCACTAGCCTAGCTTAGCACAAATACTGGAAGTAAATAGTTCCAGCTAGCATACTGCTCCCTATAAGTGACAAATAATGGCAACATTTTCCTATTTACATGTTGTGATTTGTATAGTCACAGCGTGTACAAATAACAAGGTCACATGTGAGACAGCCATCTTCTAATCATATACATACTCTGAACTATATTCTCAGAAGGCCGAAGCACTGCTACTTCTGCGGAGTGATTTACTCCAACTCTGAGCGAACTCTCTGCTCCTCACCACGGGGCTTCTCAGGGGCTACAAGCAAATCACTCCCCAGAAGTAGCAGTGCTTCGCCTTCTGAGAATATAGACTTATCTAACTCTGGGGGATACGGTGAATAAGGTAAAGTCCCAAAAAGTCGGCGTGTTCCTTAAGTTGTTCACATATTCAAGTAATGTATAACAACTAAAACTAACATAATTAATTTTTCCATAGCCATGTGGACATCCATTACCCGTATGGCACAGCGAATGGAAAAGATGGAGCAGAGGCTGGATGAGGTGCTCATGCTCTTAAGGAGCTCCCAGTCCCAGTCACCTCCCTCTGCTCCTGTCGATGATATGTTGCTGTCGCCCTGCTCGACAGTCACAGAGCTGGAGGAGTTTGACAGGAGTCTCGGTCAACAGGAGAGGAGGGAAAAAATGGTAATTAAGTTGCCATAGTCCTGCCCTAAGATTAACACTATATAATTGCATAACTTCAAATATCATTATAACTGAACTGACAGCTCTTACAAAATGAGATTGTACAAGCTCTCCACTTTGTTCTACATGTATAATTTGTATTTCTATGTTTTACAGCAACTTTTCCTGACAACTCTTGGAGGTTCGACCAGAGGTACTGCCATCCGTCGCATGCTACTGCGAGTGGCAACCAATGACGTCCTCAAACAGTTTAGTCTGCGGGGCAGAAAGGCAAAGAAGGCCTTCCAGGACCTGACAATCTGCAGGGTTATAACAGGCAGGTGTTATTTTATTGTTCACATCAGTATTATGCTTAGCTTGGAGGTTTTAATTTGACTTGTAACTTTACTTCATTTTGACTTCTACTCTAGCGGCCTTCCAGAAAAACTTCCCGGGGGTGCCCAGCTAACAGACTTTTGTTATAAGAACGTTCTCCAAACATTCAGTGTTGGTTCCGGGAATGTTAAAATGTCCAGTTTTCTTGACGTTAGAGGAACGTGTTTTAAAAGGTACACAGAAAAAACTCCAGTGTTAAATGGACTTTGGACTCCATGGATTGGAGTTTATTTGGCTCCAGCCTCACGAGTGTAAAAGTTAATGAGATAATTATGTGATTAATTGAGTGATGATTGAGGATTATTGAAGACACCTGATGTTAACTAGCAGAATCACTGAAGGAGAAAATCAATCGAATTGTAAGTCACCATTATGGAGATCGGTGTTTACTTTAGTTGGCCAGTTGACCCTTACATGTTAAAGTTTAGATTTTGTTGTGCTGTTACAACTGAGTTATAACAGACAGATGGACAAAAAAAAGGTGATCAAGTGATGGTGGTCGTGTCTTGACATAATAATCATTTGACCTCATTTAGAGCCTAATCTCTGTTTTAGATTAATATTATTGATTATAGCATCACAGTAAAGCTACATCATAAGATCCATTGACGATATACATTTATCCAAAAGATTTGTTATAAAAAATATTCTGATAAATAAATAAAAAATCTTTCTCTTAGGCTCACACAGACATCAATAATCAGTGTATATATCTCAACAATGGTGACAAAAATAATATTCAATTAGGAAATGGAAATTACTAAGACAATTCAGATCATAATTATTCATACAGCAATGCATGATGGGAGCCAATGGATGAGTTTTGATTGGTGGTACCCAGAATGCACATGCTTTATTATTGTCACCATTGTTGAGATTCATATGCTGATTATTGATGTCAAGTGTGTTTAAACAAATAAACTGGTTCAAGGTCTGTTTTTTTTTTTTATCAGAACAACTATTAGTTAAAATTATTTTTGATTGTATAGAAAAGCTGAAAACCATATGCTGTAGAATTAGAGGGCTGCTTTAATCAACAATGTTACTATAGGTTTAGTGACTCAGGTCAAATGATGAAAATTTTCCACCCCAACATCACCTGATCACATTATCTCTTTGTTTATCCAGCTGTCGTAATTCATACAGCAGCCAAACAAAATTTAAAGTTAGTAGTTTAAGGGTCAAGAGCCCAACTAAAGCAAACACTAATCTCCATAATGGTGACTTAACAATTATATTTTCTCCTTTTGGTGATTCTGCTTGTTAACATCAGGTGTCTTCAATAATGCTCATTCATCACTCAATTAATCACTTGATTATCTCATTAACTTTAATACTCTTCAGTGTTAATTTAACACTCATATTTTAACACTTTACACTCTTGAGGCTGGAGCCAAATAAACTCCAATCCATGGAGTCCAAAGTCCATTTAACACTGGAGTTTTTTCTGTGTACCTTTTAAAACACGTTCCTCTAACGTCAAGAAAACTGGACATTTTCACATTCCCGGAACCAACACTGAACGTTTGGAGAACGTTCTTATAACAAAAGTCTGTTAGCTGGGTGACTGCAGCAGAGACGGAGGACTTGATTGGGCAAGTGCTGAAGTTTGCCCCACACAGACGGTAAATTAGAATACTTCTATGTGATGTTCATAATTATCAAAGGAATGGGAAAACTATCAATATTTGTCATAATAAAAAAAACAGGGTTGTTAGTGAGGCAATTTGTCTTGCGTTTGTCAACGTGTTCATTCTCAGTATGACACATTAAACTTTTGTTTATTTTTTAGGCCAGCTGAGAAGGACTGAGAAGGGCTGATCGGTCAAGACAATGGACAACTCTTTTTTTATTAATTTTTTATTAAACAATTGTATTTTTGCCACTTTGGCCATTCACTTTATTGTCCCTTTTCAATGTGAAATTTGTCTTGGACTCAAAGCTGCATTTATACACAACATATATACATACACACAACAACATATGCACAACAACAAATGCACATTACATAATCATTCCAATATGCATCTTGCACACTACATTTGCACTCTTCATCACACTCTTTGTACTTAAATTTCTGTTTTATTTGTATAGTTGTAAAACTGATTCTATTCTTGTATATATATTTTTTTAGGCCTTTTATATTTTTTGTATTTTGTAATTTTATATTGTCTATATTAAAGTTTTAAATCCCATCAAGTTTGCCTGTTCATTCATTCCTGCTAACATATACATTCATTTCTGCTTGTATAATAATTAATTCCTGCTTATGCACAGACAGTTTAAAGTAATAATAAAATTGGTACCATTGTTAGATTTTTAAAGGTTAGTGGAATGTAAAAAATAACCTTAGGGGAACGTTCCCTAAAGGTTGCAACGTTAGGGGAACGTTCTAGGAACGTTCCCTAAAGGTTGCAATGTAACCAAAAACGAACGTTCCCGGAACATTAAGAAAGCTTTCCATGGGAACCAAAACCTAACCTTAAGGGAACGTTCCCGCAACCAAAAACGAACGTTCCCGCAACCAAAAACGAACGTTCCCAGAACGTTCTGGGAACCATAAATTGTTACCTGGGACCTCGTCAGTATTTCTTTCACCCTTTTATTGATGGACAGTGTTACATTGTGTGAGAGATTATTTGCTCCAAGTGAGAATGTTAGTGTGAAATTGAACACAGTATGTTGTTTTCAATAAAAACATTTGCACAAAGCAAGCCGATCCACTTTTCCATGTTGATAAGAGCATTAAAATAAGAAAAAATAATGGAACAAAAAGAAAGAGACATTTAGAATAGATAAAAATGTGCGATTAATCACGAGTTAACTATGACATTAATGCGATTAAATGTTTTAATCGTTTGACAGCCCTAATATATATATATATATATATATATATATATATATATATATATATATATATATATATATTATATCTTTATTTATAAGCTTTGAGTGTTTTTATGGGACTCTTTTTGCTGTGATCAGAGTAGTCTGGCCAGGCCACTGCACGAACAATCGCTCGAGCAGGTTCTCCTTTGAGAAAGAGCATGCGCAAAATGCGGCATCGGCATCTCGAAGCGGCACTTCCGGTGGCATCTCCAGCGGCCATCAGTGCAGCGGCATCTCCAGCGGATGCCGCTGGACATATATTTTGATTTAATAACCTATTTAGTTTTTTACAATACATTCTTAAATGATTATCAAGTGATATGCTAACAATTTTATGTATGTTTTGTGAATTCCGTTACAAGTAATTTACAAGCGATTAGTTTTGATAAGTTAAAATGAGCTGTAAGAAATTTATTTCAATGAATCATAAAATGGCCCTGATATGTCACTAGACAGTAAGAAATCATGTTCATTTCAAATACTTATATCACTGACAACAGTAGTCCGGCCAGGATTGTCCCTTTAAAAAGTGAAGTTGCAGCCCTCTACAGGGGCAAAACGGTGCGCAAGCGCCGAGATACGTTTTCTCTTGTTTGGTGGGTGTGTCAGAACTGCAGTCCAATCAGCAGCAACATGTATATAAAGCACGCGGCATTAAAGTGAACTCGCACAATGGGTTCAAGGAAAGTAATTTACAAATGTGTTTGTGTACGCAACAACTGATGATATTAGAAGACATGTTTGTCGTAAGTTTATTGTAAAAATATAGGATATCAACATAATGATGTAGTTGTTTATATTTTTAGCTTCATTGCAAGTGTATGACATTTGGTATAGAAATAAACAATGGTAATTAAGGGATTTTCCTAAAAATTAGAAAGAAAATACAGGGTATTAAAACAGTATGAACTACAAATAAAGTCAGTATGTGAGGCTAAATAGATGTGTTTTAGTCTGAATTATGTAAGATGTGTGCTGCATTTCAGTTTCCACAAATCCCTTCACTTGATTGGGATTCTCTTGTGTTCTGGGCGGCAAGTGCAGTAACTGTAATGGGGAAAAAACCAATCATGTTATGATTTTAACATGATAAAAAAAATAAGAGATTGCAAGTATTCTGATTATTTATAATAGGCCAACATAATTATTAAATAGCATATTCCTTATTAATTATAATATAATAGACACATATGTATTAAAAACATACGTTGTTCAGTTGTAGGCTACAGTAGGCCTACAACAGATATGTTTTTTAATAAATGTGTACTAGTACTACTAATATTGTTAATATTTATAATATTATTATTATTATTATTAATAACAATAGTATATTGATTAGTTAAATCTAGCTCATATAGCCTATGTTTGTAAGACGATTTAATTTGAAGAATAACAAATGTTAAATAAAATTACAATTAGGCTATATTTTGGTGTGTTTCTAATTCATTAGCTACAGGTCTCTATGTAAAAAACCTTTAAAATGAGTAGGCTAATTATAATTTTTCACATGAATAGCCTATATGTTCAGTTAGCCTAAGTTTTTATGAAAAAAAAAATTTATTTAATAATTTCCTCTTCGCAGAAACATAACTAATTAATCAGAAAGTCGTATCACTTACTTTGGCAGCAGCCACAGCTGGACAAAGTCTATTGGCTGTTGGAGATGCCGCCGCAATTTCAGCTTTGTAGGCCTACAGCCACATCAGAAACTCATAGGCTATTAACTGAACGCATTTCTGTATTAACTGAATAACCATGTATTCATATTTAATAAACAGCATTTTCTGAAACATTAAAGTGATATTGACACTTGCTGGAAACGTATAACGTTACATAGCCTGTATCAATAGGCTACTCAGTTATTGCAGCTTTCTCTGATGTAGGCTAATGGAGAATCAGAAACTCAAAACTTTATTTACAAAGGATATGCCCACATGATATAAGCTATAGTATATGCTACTCTGTGGTAGCTACATAATGTTATTTAGTTAAAATGCAGTTAATAAAATAGAAAATATTGATTGCTGGAGATGCCGCTGCACCGGAAAGTCCTGGCCGCTGGAGATGCCGCTCACTGATGGCCGCTGGAGATGCCGCTCACTGATGGCCGCTGGAGATGCCGCTCACTGATGGCCGCTGGAGATGCCGCTCACTGATGGCCGCTGGAGATGCCGCTCACTGATGGCCGCTGGAGATGCCGCTCACTGATGGCCGCTGGAGATGCCGCTCACTGATGGCCGCTGGAGATGCCGCTCACTGATGGCCGCTGGAGATGCCGCTCACTGATGGCCGCTGGAGATGCCGCTCACTGATGGCCGCTGGAGATGCCGCTCACTGATGGCCGCTGGAGATGCCGCTCACTGATGGCCGCTGGAGATGCCGCTCACTGATGGCCGCTGGAGATGCCGCTCACTGATGGCCGCTGGAGATGCCGCTCACTGATGGCCGCTGGAGATGCCGCTCACTGATGGCCGCTGGAGATGCCGCTCACTGATGGCCGCTGGAGATGCCCACCGGAAGTGCCGCTTCGAGATGCCGATGCCGCATTTTGCGCTAGCCCTTACTGCTCCTTTTATCATCAGGGGAGGAACGCTCGGAGGCGGCGAACTCACGAGATTCAGTGTCCTCTGCCCGGGCCGAAGATGCGCAGAGGTACGCTTCGGTAGTCAGAAGGACATCACGATCTGGAGAGAGAGCGATCGAAAGGGACACACCCGTCTCTCGCTCCTCAGCCAGATCACCACGCGAGCCCCACAATCGCATTGCGGGTGCTACCCCTTTGAAATAAGCAAAGCAAACGCAAAGCACTTTAACTGTGAACATTCCACTGTGCTCGCAATCACCATGCTCAAACGCAAGGACAGCATGCTCTTTCCCAAAACAAACAAAGCAGTAAGTGTGTGCATCCAGTTCTCACATAGGACGAGAACATGTAGGGACACATCGCTTACTCTGTTGTTGACTCATTATTTTACTCTTTTCACTTGTTTGAAGAGAGAAAATTCTGCACACTGCCAGTTGAAAACAAACTAACTCCTAGCAATATCTGTAGCAGATAGAGAGGTAAGAGATGTTTCTAATGCACACATTAACAGAATGGCCTCTGAAGAGAAAAGACCTGACAATGCACCTGCGGCTCATCTATTTCCTCAGTTCCAAGTCCTCAGTTCTTATCCTGCTGGATCTGTCTGCTGCCTTTGACACAGTTAACCACCAGATCCTTCTGTCAATCCTAAAGATGAAGGGGATCTCGGGAACTGCACTCCAGTGGTTCAAGTCTTATCTCTCGGGTAGGTCCATTAGGGTGTCGTGGAGGGGTGAGGTGTCTAAGTCCCAACATCTAGCCACTGGTGTGCCTCAGGGCTCAGTGCTTGGACCACTTCTCTTCTCAATCTACATGACATCACTAGGATCTGTGATTCAGAAACATGGTTTTTCCTACCACTGCTACGCTGATGACACACAACTCTACCTCTCATTCCAGCCTGATGATCCGACGGTAGCCGCTCGCATCTCAGCCTGCCTGACAGACATTTCTGGCTGGATGAAGGACCACCACCTTCAACTAAACCTTGCGAAGACAGAGCTACTTGTAATCCCGGCTAACCTAGCACTTAATCACAACTTCACCATTCAGCTAGGCTCGTCATCCATAACTCCATCAAGATCAGCCAGGAACCTTGGAGTTGTAGTTGATGACCAATTGAATTTCACAGACCACATCGCTAGCACTGCCCGGTCATGCAGATTTGCCTTGTACAACATCAGAAGGATCAGACCCTTCCTATCAGAGCATGCTACACAACTCCTTGTTCAGGCGCTTGTTCTATCCAGGCTGGACTATTGTAATGCTCTCCTGGCTGGTCTTCCAGCTTGCACTGTCAAACCTCTGCAACTGATCCAGAATGCTGCAGCTAGAGTGGTCTTCAACGAGCCGAAGAGAGCACACGTCACTCCTCTCCTCACGAAATTGCACTGGTTGCCGGTTGCCGCTCGCATCAAATTCAAGTCACTGACGTTTGCCTACAGAACAACCACTGGCACTGCTCCCCTGTACCTGAACTCATTACTTCAGACTTATGTACCATCCAGAAACTTGCGCTCTGCAAGTGAGCGGCGTCTGGTGGTGCCATCTCAATGAGGCACAAAATCTCTCTCTCGGACCTTCACCATGACTGTTCCCTGCTGGTGGAATGATCTGCCTAACTCAGCCAGAGCTGCTGAATCTGTAGCCATCTTTAAGAAACTGCTGAAGACGTATCTTTTTCGGCAGCACTTGAGCACTTGATCCAATACTACTAACACTTTCTTATCTATTCTTTAAAAAAAAAAAAAAAAAAAAAAAAAGCGTTGGATTGTACTGTGAAGGGTCATAGCACTTACATACTGTTGTCCTACTGCTAGTTTAATTGCTTCTATTGTTTCTCATTTGTAAGTCGCTTTGGATAAAAGCGTCTGCTAAATGAATAAATGTAAATGTAAATGTAAAATCTATTTATAGCCTCGCGTTGCAGGTGCGCGCCGATGACGTCATCGTCCGAGGCTATATTACCTCCGGGTCAATTCTATTGACTTGTTACACACAGTATTCACAACTGGTCATGATTAAAGACGCTCCCAATGCGCCAAGCAGCGCAACATCGATTGTAGCTTTTGAAAGGGAACAGACAGATTTTTTTATATCACACATTCATGTTGGGTTGAACACAAGTTAATAGAAACCAATCAAACAACAAAATGTCCATTTCTCATCGTGGCTGTTCAGAAACTAATGAATGAATGAGGCATTTAGCGCTACTATTTACTACTGTACACACCAAGCGCTTTACAATCACATCAGGTGTCGGCCTCATTCACAACCAGGATGATTCAACAGCAGCCACAGTGAAACAGCGCCAACTATAGGTGAAGAAGAGGGATTTGAGTGTGACTGAGAATAGATTTTTTTGCTCAGCACATAAAGGTGAACTACTTACTGTGATCTAAGACTGTGGTGATGTGGTTTCTCCACTGCATGGATCTTCATGTGTATCTTCAGGCGACTTTTAAAAGAGAAACTCTTTCCACACTGATCACACGTGTGCGGCTTCTCTCCCCTGTGGATCCTCGCATGTCTTTTCAGAGATGATGAGTGACTGAATCTCTTGTCGCAGTGTGAACACTTGTAAGGTTTTTCTCCAGTGTGAATTCTTTGGTGAAGTTTTAAATATATCGCTGTAGTAAAAGTCTTCTCACACTCAAAGCACATGTACTCTCTTACACCAGTATGGATTTTCTGATGTCTTTGTAAAGATTGCTGCCCTGAAAAACTCTTTCCACACACAGAACATGAATGTGGCTTCTCCTTCATATGAACTGTCAGGTGTGCCTTCAGGTTTGATGCCAAAATAAATGTTTTGCCACATTGATCACATATGAACGGCTTCTCTCCGGTGTGGATCTTCATGTGAATCTTAAGACTTTGTTTGTATGGGAAACTCTTCCCACATTGATCACATGTAAATTGCGTTTCTCCAGTGTGAACTCTCATGTGAATCTCCCGATTGTGTTTGCTTGTGAAACTCTTTCCACACTGATCACATGAGAACGACTTCTCTCCAGTGTGAACTCCCATGTGACGCTGAAAATATCGTTTTTTTGAGAAACTATTTCCACATTGATTACATTATAACGGCTTCTCTCCGGTGTGGATCCTCATGTGAATCTCAAGATTTTGTTTGCATGTGAAACTCTTTCCACATTGATTACATGAGAACAACTTCTCTCCAGTGTGAACTCTCATGTGAATCTCCCGATTTTGTTTGCATGTGAAACTCTTTCCACACTGATCACATGGGAACGGCTTCTCTCCAGTGTGAACTCTCATGTGACTTTTAAGATATTGTTTTTTTGAGAAACTCTTTCCACATTGATTACATGAGAACGGCTTCTCTCCAGTGTGGATCCTCATGTGAATCTCAAGACTATGTTTGGCTGTGAAACTCTTTCCACACTGATCACATGAGAACGGTTTCTCTCCAGTGTGAACTCTCATGTGACGCTCAAGATTTTGTTTGCATGTGAAACTCTTTCCACACTGATCACATGAGAACGGTTTCTCTCCAGTGTGAACTCTCATGTGACGCTCAAGATTTTGTTTGCATGTGAAACTCTTTCCACACTGATCACATGAGAACGGTTTCTCTCCAGTGTGAACTCTCATGTGACGCTCAATATTTTGTTCGCATGTGAAACTCTTTCCACACTGATCACATGGGAACGGCTTCTCTCCAGTGTGAACTCTCATGTGACTTTTAAGATATTGTTTTTTTGAGAAACTCTTTCCACATTGATTACATGAGAACGGCTTCTCTCCGGTGTGGATCCTCATGTGAATCTCAAGACTATGTTTGGCTGTGAAACTCTTTCCACACTGAGTGCAGGTGAAAGATTTCTTGGCTCTTCTTTTCTTTAAAAATTTATTTTTAGTCTTTGAGCGATTCAAAGGTTTTTCTCCAGGTTTGACATGATGTTCCTCCTCCACTTCTCTCAGTTCTTCACTCTCGTCCTCCACTTCACTCAGTTCTTCACTCTCGTCCTCCACTTCTCTCAGTTCTTCACTCTCCTCCTTCACTTCTCTCAGTTCTTCACTCTCCTCCTTCACTTCTCTCAGTTCTTCACTCTCCTCCTTCACTTCTCTCAGTTCTTCACTCCCCTCCTTCACTTCTCTCAGTTCTTCACTCTCCTCCTTCACTTCTCTTAGTTCTTCACTCTCCTCCTCCACTTCTCTCAGTTCTTCACTCCCCTCCTTCACTTCTCTCAGTTCTTCACTCCCCTCCTTCACTTCTCTCAGTTCTTCACTCTCCTCCTTCACTTCACTCAGTTCTTCACTCTCCTCCTTCACTTCCATCAGTTCTTCAGTCTCCTCCTTCACTTCCATCAGTTCTTCAGTCTCCTCCTTCACTTCACTCAGTTCTTCACTCTCCTCCTTCACTTCACTCAGTTCTTCACTCTCCTCCTTCACTTCCATCAGTTCTTCAGTCTCCTCCTTCACTTCTCTCAGTTCTTCACTCTCCTTCACTTGACTCAGTTCTTCACTCTCCTCCTCCACTTCTCTCAGTTCTTCACTCCCCTCCTCCACTTGACTCAGTTCTTCACTCTCCTCCTTCACTTCCATCAGTTCTTCACTCTCCTCCTTCACTTCTCTCAGTTCTTCACTCTCGTCCTCCACTTCACTCAGTTCTTCACTCTCGTCCTCCACTTCTCTCAGTTCTTCACTCTCCTCCTTCACTTCTCTCAGTTCTTCACTCTCCTCCTTCACTTCTCTCAGTTCTTCACTCTCCTCCTTCACTTCTCTCAGTTCTTCACTCCCCTCCTTCACTTCTCTCAGTTCTTCACTCTCCTCCCTTCACTTCTCTTAGTTCTTCACTCTCCTCCTCCACTTCTCTCAGTTCTTCACTCCCCTCCTTCACTTCTCTCAGTTCTTCACTCCCCTCCTTCACTTCTCTCAGTTCTTCACTCTCCTCCTTCACTTCACTCAGTTCTTCACTCTCCTCCTTCACTTCCATCAGTTCTTCAGTCTCCTCCTTCACTTCCATCAGTTCTTCAGTCTCCTCCTTCACTTCACTCAGTTCTTCACTCTCCTCCTTCACTTCACTCAGTTCTTCACTCTCCTCCTTCACTTCCATCAGTTCTTCAGTCTCCTCCTTCACTTCTCTCAGTTCTTCACTCTCCTTCACTTGACTCAGTTCTTCACTCTCCTCCTCCACTTCTCTCAGTTCTTCACTCCCCTCCTCCACTTCACTCAGTTCTTCACTCTCCTCCTTCACTTCCATCAGTTCTTCAGTCTCCTCCTTCACTTCTCTCAGTTCTTCACTCTCCTTCACTTGACTCAGTTCTTCACTCTCCTCCTCCACTTCTCTCAGTTCTTCACTCCCCTCCTCCACTTGACTCAGTTCTTCACTCAGTTCTTCACTCTCCTCCTTCACTTCTCTTAGTTCTTAACTCTCCTCCTTCACTTCTCTCAGTTCTTCACTCTCCTCCTTCACTTCTCTCAGTTCTTCACTCTCCTCCTTCACTTCACTCAGTTCTTCACTCTCCTCCTTCACTTCCATCAGTTCTTCAGTCTCCTCCTTCACTTCTCTCAGTTCTTCACTCTCCTCCTTCACTTCTCTCAGTTCTTCACTCATTTTATAATTTTTTTCAATAATGGTGATATGATTTTTAAACACATTTCTGATATTTCGATATACATTACAGGCATGGGCTATGTTTACGTTTTTATTTTTACTGCGTGATAATGTAAGCAGCACGGCCCAACGGTTCACTGTCTGTAAATTGACAGTTCGACATGCTCCGATTGATCGGCCGATATTGGCTAAAAATAGCTTGATCGGCGAACGCCAAAAGCGCCGATCAGAAAAGCCGATCACGTGACGTAAATTACTCGCGCGACTTTTTTCCACCTGCATGCTCATTCTATAATGAGCGCGCTCGCCGCACGCCTACATTGCGGCGAGCAATGTAGAACTTGAGCGCGCAAACGATGCGATGTGTGAACGGCCCCTTGGCGAGCTCCCTCCAGTCAGGCCACGAGCTACTGGCAGCTCGCGAGCGCCATGTTGGAGACCCCTGCTCTCTTCTAGACAGTGCCACCGCTCCCACCACGCGCATCATCACGCACTGTGCGCAGAGCTGAGGGGGGCACCAAAAAAATAGCCTCCCGGAGGTTCCAGGAGTCTCCCGCATATTGATAGCTTACAAACACGGTGAGTAATGTCTTCTCCTGTTATTGTCACCTGCACTTCATGTCACATGTTTACCATAGCCTTCTCTGTCGGCAATATAGGATTTATATGTGATAAATGCAAGGAGACAGTCACGCTGACGGAGAAGATTTCAGAACTAGAGACACGCATCCAAACTTTAATCGAGAATAGTAAGAAGAGTGCTAAAGCTTTAGATACTATTTTGGATGCGCCTAGCCTAGTGAACTCTTTACATGAGTCGGTTCCGGCTGAAGTAGAGCCCGTGCAGCAGGGCAGATGGGTGACAGTGAGAGATCGCTCTAGTCGCGGATCAAAAAAACACTTCCGTTCCGATAACAAATCGATTTGCCCCCGCTCAGTGAAACACCCACTGAGAATTATTCTGATTGTGCCCTAGTTATTGGCGATTCTATTACACGGAACGTGAAAATAGAGACACCAGCCACCATAGTCACATGTTTGCCGGGAGCCAGAGCGCCTGACATCAAAGCAAATTTGAAAGTGCTGGCTAATGCTAAACGTAAATTCTCTAAGATTATTATTCACGTCGGCACTAATTATGTTCGACCTCCGCCAGTCGGAGATCACCAAAATTAATATTAAAGAGGTGTGTGAACTTGCAAGTACGATGTCAAGCACTGTAATTTGCTCTGGCCCCCTTCCTGTTCGCCGGAGTGATGAGATAGTTAGTAGATTGTGTTCACTCAATGGCTGGCTGTCTGGGTGGTGTCCACGAAATAATATAGAATTCATAGACAATTGGAAAAGTTTTTGGGGCAAACCTGACCTGTTGAAAAGAGATGGTATTCATCCCTCCTGGGATGGTGCTGCTCTTCTCTCTAGTAATTTGGCTCATAGTCTTAGAGCTAAAACATGACAATCTGGGCCTCAGGTCAGGAAGCAGACACTGGCTTAACCGACCGTCTGCTAGCGGCCTCACGTCACCAAGGTCAGATAAATCCCATCACATAGAGCCTCTTTCACCTAGATATCATCATATAGAGACTGTGTCTGTTCCCCGAACTTGGAAATCCAAAATACGTTCAAACCAGAGCATGTGAGCGGAGCGGAGCGGGGAGCGGAGCGGTTAATACTTCCTCCTGAGCGGAGAGCGCCTTTCTGAAGATTCCGGTCCGCTCACTCCGTCCGCTCAGCGCCGCTCGCTCAACCCAGAATGCCCTATTGTGATTTGCTAGTTCGAGAATCGGTGAATTAGCTAAAGTAATAGTGGGTTGGTTATGGAGTTGAGTGCTGACTCAAGTTTAAACACATCACAGTGCTGAGCGCGTGTTTTCCGCCGCTGGATAACTGTCCCGGGCACACCGCATGAGCCTGAAACCTAATACATTTACATTTATTCATTTAGCTGACGCTTTTATCCAAAGCGACTTACAAATGAGAGCAATAAGCAATTAAACTAGGACAACAGTATGTAAGTGCTATGACCCTTCGCAGTTCAATCTAACGCATGTTTTTTTTTTTTTATATAAAGATAGAATAGTGGAGAAAGATTTAGTGCTACTGGATCAAGTGCTGTCGAAAATATTTCTTTGAAAATAATACTTTGTCCAAGCTAATGTTTCTAAAAGTAAATTCTAAAATTGATGTAAAGATATAGACGTTTAAATAGACCGCATTACCCGCAGTTTTGGTCTATTCAAACGTTAGAACGCGCGTTTATTTTACTAATGCCAGTAAATCATCCAGCTGTGCTTTGATAAGATGTTGTTAAGTGCATTTCACCTGTGTTTACTTTTATGAGATAGTCCAGATGTGTTTTGTGAAGTTCTACATGCATTTCATCTTGTTTGTGTGTGTGTGTGCGCGCGTTTTAATATGCCTGTTTTGCAACTGCAGTTATGTTCACGGAAAAAAAAATAACGAAAATCAAATACACCCTTTTCAGTTATTGCATTTAATAGGCAAGTTTGCCAAAGGACTAGACATGTTTTTTTAATTAAGTTAATTTAATGAATAAAAAGAACAGACTTTTATTCAGAATCACCCCGAAATAACTTCTATTTACAATCCTAGCTACTGTAATTTAATACATTTATTCAAGATATTCATGACAAAGTACAAACAGAAAGCAAGTAGAGACATTTTATGTCTGAGCGTGAGCGATTCATCAGTGGAGCGTGAGCGATTTATCAGTGGAGCGTTCGCTTGGGACGTGAGCGACTGAGTGGAGCGCACGCGCATAGAGCGGAATATTGAGCTGAGCGTCACACCTGCTCCGCTTCGCTCACATGCTCTGGTTCAAACCCATCTAAGGTTAAAAATTTAATTGATTTTCAACAAATAAAAAAACGGATGTAATACAAATGAGCAAATGATAAAGCTTGGGTTGCTGAATATTCGATCTCTTACTTCAAAAGCGCTAATAGTTAATGATATGATTACAGATTATAACCTAGATGTGCTGTGTTTGACAGAAACCTGGCTAAAACCAAACGATTACATTGCTTTAAATGAGTCAACCCCACAAGATTACGGTTATAAACATGAACCTCAACTGAAACGCAAAGGAGGAGGTGTTGCTGTAATTTATAGTAATATTTTCAAAACCACTAAGAAATCTAGTTGTAAATATAATTCTTTTGAAGTGTTGGTGCTTAATGTAAAAATATATAGTGTAAACGATAAATCACGTTTGAAAATTCTGCTGGCTACTGTATACAGGCCACCAGGGCACCATACAGACTTTATCAAAGAATTTGCGGACTTTCTATCAGAATTAATATTGGCTGCAGATAAAGTACTAATTGTTGGTGACTTTAATATACACATAGATAATGAAAAAGATGCATTGGGATTGGCATTTAAAGACATTATAAACTCAATTGGAGTTAGACAACACGTGTCAGGACCGACTCACTGTCGTAATCATACTCTAGATCTAATACTATGTAACCGCATTCAAAATGGCTATAAAGTCATTTAACTATGTGGGGAATTAGTTATATTTTAATCAGGAATATGATTAAGATATCTTGCACATTACAGTTACGTTAAATTATCGACACTGATAATGGATCAATTGTATATATTAATGATCATAGTGCACTATGGTTCTTCATTAATATACAAATAGTCCAATTACAGATCGATTTTCAGATAATTCTGATTGGAATTAAGTTAGTTACGTTCGTCCAGCGAACGGGCGTTTGTATTAATTCTCAATAGGATCATCGATTTTATAAACACAGAAGAGATCATCCTCTGGCCAGAAGAATGACGACTCCTATCCTTATAAAATTTATAAAGCATTGTAGCTTAAGATCAGACATTTCAGGGACGATGTAATGTGAGCTTGAGACAGTTTAATCAAATCATATTTGTATTTTAATGAAACGAAGCTAATGAATACATAATTCTACATCTAAACACGTGATACAGGTATTTACACCGGGTAACGTTACGTAAACACATAAGACAAACGGATAACGGACATGGAGTTGCGCAGGGGAAAATGGAAGTGAATTAAAGCTAAAGAAGATTGGATATCATTGTCTAAATGATATCAAATATCGCAAACATCATATACAGTTAACCTTTGAGAACACCAAGGAAATCATTCATTTAAAACAGGGATAAGCAGTCTTTAAGCAATTAAATCTGGAAAGAAATAAATACTTGTACCAGGTCTCTCTGTATGTGTGTGTGTGTGTAAATGTCATTCCTTGAATTTGATGCATCTCCCGGAGCACGTGGGCTGTGCGCGGTCCTTTCAAAAGGTGTCTGAAGTTGAGTGTTGCTGGAGGTTGAAGAATGAATGGTTGCCCATTCAATAATGGAGCCGTTGCAGTTTTCATCTGCCGTTGGGTGGCAGGGAATGGAGAGGCCTTGCAGGCTTGTAGGCCCGCGGCCTCATCTTCAGATAGGGACGTTCAGCACGTCAAGATCTTGGAACCAGAGCATGGGCAAGAGAGCGAGGAGTAGGGTTCCTTACTATTTGAGTGTGACGCTGTCCTGCCCTCTGGGGGGTGTGAGCCAATAAAAGCGCTCCTTTGGAGGAAGATTTTATGGCTCTTTGTGTTCAGGACAGTGAATTTGAATAAGTAATTTGAAGGGTTTTTCAGAGAGGACCCTTCAAGATTCTGATAACATACAATACTAATTCTTATAACACAACATTAGTTAAATGTAATGTACATTAACCAGTGGGCGACGACAATTGGATTTTAACAAGGCTAAACATGCAACACATGAGTGTGTCAAGTGAACATCAAGTCTTAAGCATTAATGAACACATAAAAAGGAATCCCACATCAATACGTTTTACAATCATGAGATGGGAAAATTAGGTACATGTTTAACACATCTTTCAAGTGGGTTATATTTATAGAAAACAGGACAACGGGTTCATTTGTCTTTCAGCCGGCATTGGGTGAGGGTCGACTCTCTCTGTGCATTCCTAAGCGTCGTAAATGGGCTGTCGGTGCGACAGGACACGTCACAAGATTTAAAGTGATATTAAAACACATATGAAAAATACACACTACATAGGATTTGCATATTAGAAGCTTTCACACTTAGGTTAATGTACATTAACATTGTGGCCATTTTATATGATGAATTTAGAGAACTTGTGTGTGTGTGTGTTTGCCACATGTGTGTGAGTTTGTCACATGGCTTTCTCTCTTGCAGAGAGGAAGTGAAAAGGGGGGGTTGGAATGTCTTTGAGGCTGGTCACATGGCAATGCGTGTTGTTTTAATCTGTGTTCAAACTAAATTCGTAAATGTACCACCCATTGTCCGCTACAACTATCACATGGAATAGATGTTGATGCTGTTGAAATACTGCAGCATAGCGATGACATCTCAGATCATTATCTAGTCTCGTGTAAATTACATTTAGCCAAGGCTGCAAAGCCGACTCCGTGTTATAAATATGTTAGACCGATCACTCCTGCCACTAAAGATTGCTTTATCAATAATCTTCCTAATCAGTTTCATCAGCTCAGCATCCCGGATAGCTTAGAAGAACTTGATATTGCAACAGAAACTTTTAACTCTCTCTTTTCCAGCACTTTAGACACAGTTGCTCCGTTGCGCTTAAAGAAGATTAAAGAACATAGTCCAACGCCGTGGCACAACGAGCACACTCAGGCCCTTAAGAGAGCAGCCAGAAAAATGGAGCGCAACTGGAAGAAAACAAAACTAGAGGTGTTTCGGATTTCATGGAAGGAGAGCTCGATTGCTTACAGAGAGGCTTTAAAAGCTGCCAGATCTGCTTATTTTTCAACCCTATTAGAAGAAAATAAACATAATCCTAGGTATTTATTTGAAACAGTGGCTAAACTAACGAAAAAGAAAGCTTCAAGCCCAGAAGTTTCAAAGCAACACAGCAGTAATGACTTTATGAACTTCTTCACTTAATGATGTTTTATTAACAAGGTTCGGGAGGAACACGTTCTAATGATCAAGCAATCAAGTAACTCCAACCAGCTGTCCATCAATCAGTAATCAACAGATCCACTCAATCAGCATGAGTAAAGCCTATAAATATTCACAGTCAACTCACCCCTATTCCTCGACAGTTTTCAGCATTTGGTTCTCCGTTCTGCAAACGATGTCTCAAATGCAACGTTCACCATCCGATGACGAGCTCAACCGCTCTCCGGTTCCTCCGCCGCCATCAGCCGGCCCTAGGACCACTTCTTCTCCGCCTGATATCGCCCTCCGAGCCCCAGGCTTCATCTCGCGGGCGCCGGTCTGCACAAGCAACCCTCCGCACGCCAAGACGCCGAGGCCTGCCCTCACCTCCACCAGCGAGGACTCCAGCTTTCTCCCCGGCATCCTCCTATCATTCGGCCGTACCCACGATTCCACCCATTGGAAAGTGGACAGTCATGAGTCTGAGACAAGCGCTGATGAATTCTGATATTCAGCCTTCACGCAGGATGAACAAAGCGCAATTGTACAATCTGTACGTCACCGTGCAGTCATCCAATCTCTCTCCCAAGTCCACCCCAGCTTCCACGGCAGCCAGCAGGCTGAGAAAAACCCGGGAGGCCCCGAATCCGCCTCGCCAGACACCGTCTCCTCCTCATTCAAGATCCGGTTTTCGGCGTGCATCAGCCCGCAGTACCAGGCCTTCAGCGAGCCTGGGCCGCGCCCCAGATGCTGCGAGCCCTCACTCGCCTCCCGCCTCAGCTCAGCTTTTCACTGCGGCGCTTTCCCGCCGTAGCGCCTTACACAGCTGGGCCCCGCCGGCCCACCCCCAGCCTCCCAGCTTTTTCCTCCCGCTATTTTCAACTCTTTTCCTTTGCAGTGGCCTCCGGCTCCCGTAGCAGACGCTAGCGTGAGGCTGCCTCCGCTAGCGGCGCAGGCCCGGCCTTTCAGTCATCTTCCCGCGACTACTGCTAACTCCTCCCCTTTTCAGTGGTCTGCAGCCCAAGCAAGCGCGAGGCTGCCTCCGCTTGTAACTGAGGCTCACACTTCTCATTCATATCCTCCTTTTCCCCCTCATGTTTCTTTCAATTTCCCTCCCCAAGCCCCTCAGGCCGATTTAAAGCGTGAGGTCTGCCTCCGCCGATAGTCGCAGCCCCGGCTTCTCTCCCTTTCAGCTCTCTCTTAAACGCAAAATCTAACTATTCTCTTTTTACAGCTACACCGATGCCTGTCCCACAAAACGCCGTCGCTCTGGAGCCTCCACCAGTGGCCCACAACATCCGAGCACAGATCCTGGCAGGTGCAGACATAGACCTTTCACATTTACTTTCTCTGCTCCCCGTGTCCGATTCTAACCGCCAGTTGGACTGCGGGGATTTTTCAGTGACTTTAAAAAATCAAAACATGCATTCATCACGTTTACTTTCGTTTTCTGAATTCTCCATCGCTTTCAGCCATTTCACAGAAGTCATTTGTTCAGCATTCCCTCATAGGCGGCGCGAACTGAACGACTATTTAGCGCTCATCGCCGAGCTCGCGTTGTCTTACGGGGGAGGGCACTTTTATACCTACCACAAACTCTTCTCGGCAAAATGCGCTGTTAGAGTTTCCCAGTGGAACCAGTGCCCTTACTGGGGTGCACTCGACACCCGACCTTCACAGCAGAGTATTCCTTGGCTGCAGGAACATTTCTTGCGCGGTCTGCAGGTCCAGTAGCTCATTCCACCATATCATGCCCACAAGTTAACCCCTCCATTCCCCCTTGCTCAAACACAGCACCAGTTAAATCCACCAGTTATGTACCAAGACCGGCAACCATCAACGCAAATCCCCACGATGCCGATTTCAGCTCCAGAGCTTCTATGGATAGCAAACAGCTCCGCAACAATTTTAACGCTGGCAAGTGCACCAGGCAGCGTTGTCGATACTTGCACATATGCAGTTTCTGCGGCGGTGCCCATGCCCGTCCTGTATGCCCCGTGTTTAAAGATGTCAATTAAAAATCCAAAAATAATTTATCGACTCCCGTGAATATTTCTCGCCTTTCTATCGAACTAGCTCACCACCCGGACTCCGACTTCACTGAATATCTGCTTTCCGGCCTCCAACATGGTTTTAAACCTGGAGTGGTTTGCCCGCTCTCCCAAAACGTCATCTGCGATAATCTCCAATCGGCTCTCGCCGAGCCCGACGTAGTAGATAACCTGATTAAAAAAGAAGTCGATTCAGGCTTTATGATTGGCCGTTTTGACGATCCTCCATTTAAAGTTTTTCGCATCAGCCCCATTGGCGTGGCTACGAGAAAGTTTTCAGGTAAGAAACGTCTCATAGTTGATCTGTCAGCTCCGCATAATTCATTTTTCCCAAGCACTAACAGCCTGATCCCACTTGACGAATTTTCTCTCAAATACCATGACGTAGATCAAGCAGTCGACCTAATAAAAATCGTGGGTCGTGGCGCTTGGCTCGCAAAAATTGACATCACCTCAGCTTTCAAAGTGATGCCCATCCACCCTGATTCATGGCACTTATTCGGAGTGCGCTGGCAAGGGAAATTCTATTTTGCCGTTCGTTTAACTTTTGGATGCAAAAGCAGCCCCAAAATTTTTTACATGCTATCCGAAGCTGTTTGCTGGATCTTGTCAAACAACTACGCAATTCCTCACCTCATTCACCTGCTAGAAGATTTTCTAATCATTTCGCCTTCCAGTGCCATTCCAGCCGCTCATATTCTCACAGTTCAAAGAGTTTTTTCCGAGCTCGGAATCCCCATCGCCCAAGAAAAAAACCATGGGTCCTAAATGTATTTATACCCTGCGCACAGGCTACCAATCCCTCAACACCTCTCGCACGCTCGATGCTATGTTTATTTTAGCCTTTTTGGTTCCCTCAGATGCTCGGAACTGGCTATCACTTCCCGATTTGACCCAAAAGTCCACCCAAGCATCTCAGACCTATCAGTACTTGACAGCGAAACAATCTCCTTTTTGATAAAACAAAGCAAAACAGATCAAACCAAAAAAGGTCATTTTATATACATTTTCAACCTTTCATCACCAATTCAACCATACCAAACCATACTGGCATACCTCCAACTGAGAAACTCTCAGGCTAAATCCCATCTCGAACCCCTCTTCGTGGACGACTCCAACAAACCTGTGACACGCTTTTGGTTCCAAAAGCACCTCAAATCCGTTCTCCAACAATCAGGCATCCCGGCAGAGAATTTCTCCAGCCATTCCTTCCGCATCGGGGCAGCAACCTCAGCAGCTCAAAAAGGCCTCTCTCAGCAGCAGATCCAAGCCCTTGGAAGATGGTCCTCAGACGCCTTCCAAAGCTACATCAGAACCAACCGATACCACATTAAAAAAGCCCACCAAACCCTCACGTTGCCCTGTACGTCGAGCATATAGGTCTTCTCTTCCTCCGTCCAGCGAGTATTGATCTCCCAGCGGACACAGCGAGAACCTTCCGGTCAAGCATCCAAGTCTTCTCTTTCTCCGTCCAGCGAGTATTGATCTCCCAGCGGACACAGCGAGAGCCTTCCCGGTCGAGCATATGTCTCCTCCTCCTCTGTCCAGCGAGTATTGATCTCCCAGCGGACACAGCGAGAGCCTCTCCAGCCAAACTTGTCTCTTTCTCCGTCCAGCGAGTATTGATCTCCCAGCGGACACAGCGAGAACCTTTCCGGTCAAGCATCCAAGTCTTCTCTTTCTCCGTCCAGCGAGTATTGATCTCCCAGCGGACACAGCGAGAGCCTTCCCGGTCGAGCATATGTCTCCTCCTCCTCTGTCCAGCGAGTATTGATCTCCCAGCGGACACAACAAGAGTTCCCCAGGCCAGGCGACTTCGTCTCCTCTTTCTCTGTCCTGCAAGTTTTAATTACCCAGTGGACGCAGCAAACTCTTCCAGTCAAGCATTTGCGTTTTCCTCTTTTCCGACGAGGCTTACCCGTTCCGATGCCGTGACAATTGCCACAAGTACCCTCCCGTTCGAACATCCATACTTGCCTTCCCGCATGCCTGCTGAACTTACCCGCCCAAGACTTTACATATTGAACCCCCGTCGGACGCTGCGAGAGCTCTCCTGGCCAAACAACCAGGCTCTTCCTTGAAATGCCAGCCCGCCAATCTCTACGCTCTTTTCGGGGGGTCTTTAAACTGGCGGCTGTCCTTTTGCTCACTTAGCTTTTTGGGGAGTACTCTGGGTTCGGGCCCAATTTCCGAGCTCGGAGCCCTCCCCCCGGACAGCACGCCAAATACGCATAAACCTTTACTCTCTGATCATTCGTAAGTGTGAACTCGTGAAATGATGTTTTATTAACAAGGTTCGGGAGGAACACGTTCTAATGATCAAGCAATCAAGTAACTCCAACCAGCTGTCATCAATCAGTAATCAACAGATCCACTCAATCAGCATGAGTAAAGCCTATAAATATTCACAGTCAACTCACCCCTATTCCTCGACAGTTTTCAGCATCCCTCCACCACCCCATCTCCTCACACTTGCATGGCTATCTTCCTAACCAGAGACGGGGGGAGTACTCTGGGTTCGGGCCCAATTTCCGAGCTCGGAGCCCTCCCCCCGGACAGCACGCCAAATACGCATAAACCTTTACTCTCTGATCATTCGTAAGTGTGAACTCGTGAATAAGATTGATAATATCAGGGACAAAATTATAACTATGCAACCCGTCTAATACAGTATCGCATCAGGAAGTGCATTCTGAGGGAAAATTTTGATTCATTCATTGCTATAGGAGAGGAAGAATTTTGCAAACTCGTCAAATCATCTAAATCGACAACGTGCATGTTAGACCCTATACCGACTAAGCTGCTGAAAGAGATGCTTCCAGATGTCATAGATCCTCTTCTTAATATCATTAATTCATCTTTGTCTCTAGGATACGTACCAAAAAACCTTTAAGCTAGCTATGATTAAACCGCTTGTTAAAAAACAGCAACTTGATCCTACAAAACTAGTCAATTACAGGCCGATCTCGAATCTGCCATTTCTGTCAAAGATATTAGAAAAAGCAGTATCCTCACAACTGTGTTCTTTTCTTGAAAGAAAGGATATCTGCGAGGATTTTCAGTCCGGATTTAGACCGTACCATAGTACCCGAGACAGCTCTCGTTAGAGTCACAAATGATTTGCTCTTATCATCCGATCGTGGTTGTATCTCTCTATTAGTATTACTGGATCTTAGTGCTGCATTTGACACCATTGACCACAACATCCTTTTAAATAGACTCGAACATTATGTTGGCATTAGTGGAATTGCACTAGCATGGTTTAAATCATACTTATCTGACCGTTATCAGTTTGTAGCAGTAAATGAAGAGATGTCTTATCAATCACAAGTTCAGTATGGCGTACCACAAGGCTCAGTACTAGGACCGCTGCTGTTCACTCTGTATGCTAACATTAGGAGATATCATTAGGAAACATGGAATTAGCTTTCACTGTTATGCCGACGATACTCAGCTGTATATTTCTTCAAAACCTAACGAAACCTACCAATTCACAAAATTAACGGAATGCATAGCTGATATAAAAAATTGGATGACTAGTAATTTCCTACTACTAAATTCAGAAAAAACAGAGATTCTAATTATTGGACACAAAACTTCCACACGTAATAACCTAGAGTACTGTCTAACACTTGATGGCTGCTCTGTTAAGTCTTCGTCATCGGTTAGGAACCTGGGTGTGCTCTTTGATACCAATCTTTCATTTGAAAGTCATGTGTCTAGTATCTGTAAAACCGCTTTCTTCCATCTTAAAAAATATCTAAATTACGTCATATGCTCTCAATGAATAATGCAGAACAATTAGTTCATGCGTTTATGACCTCAAGGCTAGATTATTGTAATGCTCTACTGGGTGGTTGCCCTGCACGCTTAATAAACAAACTACAGCTAGTTCAAAACGCAGCAGCTCGAGTTCTTACTAGAACCAGGAAGTATGACCATATTAGCCCTGTTCTGTCAACACTGCATTGGCTCCCTATTAAACATCGTATAAATTTTAAAATATTGCTGATCACTTACAAAGCACTAAATGGTTTAGCTCCGCAGTACTTGAGCGAGCTCTTAACGCATTATAGTCCTTCACGTCTACTGCGATCTCAAAAATCCGTCCAGTTAGTAATACCTAGAATATCAAAATCGACTGCTGGCGGTAGATCCTTTTCCTATTTAGCACCAAAACTTTGGAACAGTCTTCCTACCATTGTCCGGGAAGCAGACACACTCTGGGAACTGGACAAATACTCTGATTCATTCTGAACTTCATACACTGTTCACCTCATTGGCCAGAAGAGAACTGGCCCCCCGACTGAGCCTGGGTTCTCCCAAGGTTTTTTTCTCCATTCTGTCACCTGATGGAGTTTTGGTTCCTTGCCGCTGTTGCCTTACCTTCTGGCTTGCTTAGTTGGGGACATTTAATATTCAACAATATTATAGATCTGCCTTAAAGGTGGACGATGATGAAATTATTTTTGTATTATTTTCCATGTTATCACTGTGAAGCTGCTTTGATACAATCTGTGTTGTAAAAAGCGCTATATAAATAAAGATGACTTGACTTGACTTGATAGCGGCTCACTGATGCCCGCGAATTAGTTCAAATCTCCGGAATCTAGAGCGAGCGCGCCCGCGAGACAGAAACTGTACTCCAAACCGCGTAGCGCATGCACGGCAGAGAGGGAGAGAGAGCAAGAGACCGCGTGCGTGTGCCTCATGAAGCGCATGAAATATCATCACTTTAAAAAACTTCCAGACGGGAGAAGGAGAAGTCATGTTGCCACTGACAAGCTCTGGTCTGCTGTTCTGTGACCGTGCGCGCTCATTATAGAAGCGATGAGGACGTTTTTCCACGCGCAGCGAGATATAAAATATCAACTTCAGAATTCAGCAAAAAATAATAATACTTGTTTGTCGTTGTGGAGAGCGCAGTGCATGGTTGCATAGCAACGACAGACGCCACGGGGAAAATCGGACCGAATTTTACTATTAATAATAAAATATAAGATAATGTGCATTGTAAATGCCAGTAATTTATCTTTTTTTGACTCATTCTTTTTATAAAAAAATCTATTTAAACTAAAGGCTGAAATATGAGGTTTATCTTTTTATAAAACCTGTTTTGTCAAAACTTTATTTGCACTTGCACATGTTAACATGTTGCAAGACACTCTTTTAAAATCTAGCCATCATTTATGTTATTATTTTAATGCTTATGTAAACAAAAAGTGCATAAAATCGACTGCTGGCGGTAGATCCTTTTCCTATTTAGCACCAAAACTTTGGAACAGTCTTCCTACCATTGTCCGGGAAGCAGACACACTCTGGGAACTGGACAAATACTCTGATTCATTCTGAACTTCATACACTGTTCACTCATTGGCCAGAGGAGAACTGGCCCCCGACTGAGCCTGGGTTTCTCCCAAGGTTTTTTTCTCCATTCTGTCACCTGATGGAGTTTTGGTTCCTTGCCGCTGTTGCCTTACCTTCTGGCTTGCTTAGTTGGGGACATTTAATATTCAACAATATTATAGATCTGCCTTAAAGGTGGACGATGATGAAATAATTTTTTGTATTATTTTCATGTTATCACTGTGAAGCTGCTTTGATACAATCTGTGTTGTAAAAAGCGCTATATAAATAAAGATGACTTGACTTGACTTGATAGCGGCTCACTGATGCCCGCGAATTAGTTCAAATCTCCGGAATCTAGAGCGAGCGCGCCCGCGAGACAGAAACTGTACTCCAAACCGCGTAGCGCATGCACGGCAGAGAGGGAGAGAGAGCAAGAGACCGCGTGCGTGTGCCTCATGAAGCGCATGAAATATCATCACTTTAAAAAACTTCCAGACGGGAGAAGGAGAAGTCATGTTGCCACTGACAAGCTCTGGTCTGCTGTTCTGTGACCGTGCGCGCTCATTATAGAAGCGATGAGGACGTTTTTCCACGCGCAGCGAGATATAAAATATCAACTTCAGAATTCAGCAAAAAAATAATAATACTTGTTTGTCGTTGTGGAGAGCGCAGTGCATGGTTGCATAGCAACGACAGACGCCACGGGAAAATCGGACCGAATTTTACTATTAATAATAAAATATAAGATAATGTGCATTGTAAATGCCAGTAATTTATCTTTTTTTGACTCATTCTTTTTATAAAAAAATCTATTTAAACTAAAGGCTGAAATATGAGGTTTATCTTTTTATAAAACCTGTTTTGTCAAAACTTTATTTGCACTTGCACATGTTAACATGTTGCAAGACACTCTTTTAAAATCTAGCCATCATTTATGTTATTATTTTAATGCTTACCCAGACAGCAAAATGTATTTGGGCCAGATTTGGCCCAGGTCTTCATTAGCATTTGGCGCAGATCCGCTAAACGGACCTGGGCCGGGCTCATTCTTTCCAACGGCCCAATACCGGAACAGGTTGGAATTACGGATCAGAGACAGATCTGGGCCAGCACTGGCCCAGTACAGTTATTAATGCCATGAGGTGTGGTGCGGATCTGGCCCAGATCCGCGAGTCATATTTCACATCTGGGGCTCATCTGGCCCTGGTCTGTGATTCACTTAGGCTATCAGACAATTAAGGCTCAAAAACCACACAATTTGTAATTTTCAAAAATAGTTTTTTATTTAAAAAAGGCAAAAGAGAACACAGCATGAACAACCATCTGTAGACGTGAATCCAGATGCACAAAAACAAACAAACAATACATAGGCTACCAATACAATCAAGTGAGAAAAAAATTTATATGGTTAAAGATCAATGTTAACCAAGTAAAACCTAATGTGAACACTGCACATATTTACTGCTCATTAGTTGGGTGCCACCCCGGCAGTCACAAGCCAGATTAAACCATCTGATTGATTTAACAGCATCTCCGTCTTCGTGTCGGTGGCTTTGTCAGACATGCGATTCTTCCTCACTGCTCCTGTAAAACGTACAAAAAGCACACAAAGCAAAGAAACAAAGAGTAAATATTAGATTTAATATTCAAAGATTACATTACTTTATTACATGACATAAAATGCTTCCTCACATAAATAATAATAAATGTGATTATGTGACTAAAATGAATGAGAGAGTGGTGATATAGCAGGTAAAGACTGAGTGAGAGGCATACTTACGAGCCATTATGGCCTTGGTTGCCATCTCACTGAATTTTCTTTTTTTTTTTAATTGTCCTTTATTGATTTGGCTATAGGCTAACTTACTGTCGGCAAAAATCCAGCAATCAGGCGCTGTTTGACAGTGTGTCATGATCAGTGACAGTGATCACGTTTCAAACTTAAAGCCTCCTATTCACATTAGTTGTGGATGTTTAAAACTAAAAGAACATACTACCGGCTAACCGTAGCCTAGCTAAGCTTGTCTGACACGTTTTAGGTTGTCAGAATGTCAGTGTAAACTTTTGTCAACTTTTTGTTTAATATAAATATTTAACAGACCATAACATCAACACGAGTTTACTTTTATAATGCACTTACTACATTTTACTTGTATAATAGACTTACCAATAATCACAAAGCCGGTGCAGCCTGCAGTCTTCCACTCGTATGCCTGTCAGATAGAGTTGCGGGTTTATGAAGGAAAAAAAGCGTTCCGTTAGTTGAGGCGCGTCCGGTCTGCGCAGCTCGCGCGAATCCGGCCCACACCCGCCGGACGGACTCAATTCAGATGTGGCGCGTCTGGTCTGCGCAGCTGCCCCGGATTGGCGCCGCACCCGCCGGACGGACTGTCACAGTCGAAGCTACAGACAAGTCTGGCGCAGAGTTGGTGCAGATCTGCATAGTGAGTGCGACTGCTACGCGAATCTGCTGATTCGAAAACGGATCTGGCACAGATGTAAATGCTGTCTGGGTATGTAAACAAAAAGTGCATATTGATGCTAATTAGGGCCCAAGCCTTGAAAAGGCGAAGGCCCTATTGTTTTCCTTCGGATTATTATTATTATTATTATTATTTTTCTTACGACTATTCGGGCACTTTTGGGTCTCTTAACGTGCTCAAAAACTCTTGAAACTTTGCACACGGGTCAGAACCTGCGGCCATTAGGGCCGGAGTGAAGTTGGGACCCGGGCGTGGCAGGGGGGCTCGACAGCGCCCCCTGGAACGGGGTCCGAAAACTTGGTCCATAAATCAAACACGCTTGCATGTAATAATATGAAAATCGATATACTTATAGATCTCATCGGTTCATATATCCTTCGTGCTTTTACTTTTTACGCCAGCCCAACAGGAAGTCGGCTATTTAGGGTAGTTTAAAAACGCATGTTCTGGCATTTTAATATTGGAAACAGGAAGTGTGTTATAACATCCTCATACATTAACTGATCTTGATGAAACTTCAGCATTGTGTTCATTGTAAGAGGCCCATCACATGGATGTGACTATTGTGAGTCAACGTTATAGTGCCACCAACTGGCAGCAGGAAGTGTGTCACTTTCAAAATGCTTTAAAATCACCCTCTTATTTTTACCCGATTTGCTTCAAACTTCATCTGTATAATGTAAACACACGGCAGATGTGGACCTGTGAAACGATTATTGATATCTTAAATACTGTTGCCATGGCAACGCATCAAACTTTAACCCTCTGGTGTTCTTCGTTGCAGAGTCACACTTAGGACCTTCGGGACCAAATGGTCCGGGAGGGTGGGAATAATATTTATTAAAAAAAAAAAAAAAAAAAATTTTTTTTACTTGTTTTTTATAATATTTTTTCTTTTCTTTTTTGGTGTTTTGAGATAATTTTATGATTTGTAATTAATATTTATGCAATAATTATGACCCATTTTTTCCCATTGAATATAATATAAAAAGATTATTTATATGTCATTTTTTTTTTTTTTTTTTTAAGCTGTATTTCATTTTAGAGTCAAGCCTTGGCCTCATGAAAACAATTTTTAAAATTATATTGGTGCCATCTGGTGGATACACTGAGCATTTTTACCACTAGATGGATTTACAGCTTTCTGTAGAAAGGCTTGCGAATTCTAGTGATTTTTGCACATATTTGCCTATTTTTTTTCAGGTTGCTGATTTTAAAATATAATAACAGATTCTCAAAGACTATTTTTTGTCTTTTTTGTTTGTTTGTTTGGTTGGTTTAATTTTTTTTTGCAATAATTATGACCCATTTTTTCCCATTGAATATAATATAATTTTTTTATATATATGTAATTTTTTTTTTTTTTTTATTAAAGCTGTATTTCATTTTAGAGTCAAGCCTGGGCCTCATGAAATTTTTTTTTTAAATTAGATTGGTGCCATCTGGTGGATACACTGAGCATTCTTATCACGCAATAGCACATTTTTACCACTAGATAGATTTACAGATTTCTATAGAAAGGCTTGCAAATTATAGTGATATTTGCACATATTTGCCAATTTTTTTTCAGGTTATTGATTTTAAAATATAATAACAGATTCTCAAAGACTATTTTTGTCTTTTTTTTGTAGTTTGGTTGGTTTAAATGGTTATTTGAAGTGCCAGTTTTACTTTATAATACAGTCAAATTAGCTTTCATTTGTGTGTGTGTGTGTGTGTGTGTGTGTGTGTGTGTGTGTCTGTTTTGCACTCTTGATGTTTTAGAGATTCACCCCTTCACTGTTGAGTCCTTTTTTTCTGCATCCT
>JARPMJ010003967.1:0-72500 GCA_033366665.1 Phoxinus dragarum
CCACTGAATAACATTTCTGGGGGAACTCTTTAAATTAACCAACATTAAAATAAAATAATAAAAAATAATAATAATAACAAAAATTTATAAAATAAAATAATAAATAAAAATGAAATAATGAAATGAAATGAAATAAAATGAAATTAAATGATGAAATAAAATCAATAATATGACCAGTCAAGCAAGCACATCTCTCTGAGACGAGTGTGTGTGAGTTTTCGTGTTTAATATGCGAGAGAACACAAATAATTACAACAGGGTTTGAGAGAGTCTAAGGAGAATACATTGACCTTATCTTCAGTGTAGGGTCCTCTCTCTGCTCACGTTCATGCAGTCGATATGTGCTGGACATCATAACATCACGATCAATACCCACACACACACACACATGTCTACCCTCTCTAATCAAACACAGCCGACACACATCTACATGTCCGAGAGCTTCCGCTCGTCCTGCAATAGCACGTCAGTATTATTATCCCCGTCTCACACACTGATCTGCTCGCTGTTGGCTTGTGTTGCGTCGTGTGGATCCTTCAAAGCTGGTTTTGCTCTCACGCTGTTCTCAAAGTTCAGACGTGTTTGTGCGATTTACATCAGTCTGCGGTGAATTACCAGCAGTAAAAGCATTCGTGACTGAAAGCAAGGAAAGGAAAGAGGAAGGTTCTCTGAGCAGAAACACACACACACACACACACACACGTGAGCGGGATGTTCTGAAGGAGGAGGTTCACAGGAACGAGGAGAGAGAAAGTATTTTGACACATTTAAATCCCAGGGAAGGTCTGAACACCTCCGCTTCTGTTTGTTCAGGACGAGGGAATATTAGTGAGAACTTTACTTTTTAAACTCTGCTTTTGTGAAGTTACACACACACTGATTTGCATTATTATTTGACACTTTAAGAAGGATTTAAGCCTGCAGATATGTGTTCACGAGGGCATCAGTAACCAAACGTCTTGCTTTAGCGTGATCCTGCATTCCTCAGCTTTAATAACTCAGTTGTGCTAGAATATTCCAGCTTGAAGTATTTCATGTTTCATTGATGATGTCCCTCTGTGTTGTCCGTGCTGGACACATTTTGACTCAGTTTCGGTCTATATTCAGTTTGGAAACACTTGATTTGTTTCTCCAGATCTCATGTCTCAGAAGCGACGTGTCCTTATTTCCTCTCAGGGACACAGTGTGCGCATGTTTGTTATGAATGAATAATGCATCCTTCATGTGTTTGTCCTCCTGTCAGTGGATTCGGGAGCGTGTGTGTGTGTGTGTGTGTGTGTGTGTGTGTGTGTGTGTGTGTGTGTGTGTGTGTGTGTGTGTGTGTGTGTGTGTGTGTGTGTGTGTGTGTGTGTGTGTGTGTGTGTGTGTGTGTGTGTGTGTGTGTGTGTGTGTGTGTGTGTGTGTGTGTGCTGTTACTGTAGCGAGTGATGGAGGTCTAATCCAAGGTCTTGTTCATTGTTTAGACTGGAGACTCGAGGCTGGAGGATAAGTGTGTTTTATACTGAGCTTAGTGGAGGAGATCTCTCTCTCTCTCTCGCTCTCTCTCGTTCTCTCTCTCTCGTTCTCTCTCTCTCTCTCTCTCTCTCTCTCTCGTTCTCTCTCTCTCGTTCTCTCTTTCTCTCTCTCTCTCTCTCTCTCTCTCTCTCTCTCTCTCTCTCTCTCTCTCTCTCTCTCTCTCTCTCTCTTTAATATTATTATTATTATTCAGGTTTTTGAATAACCCTATAAAAATTAAAAGCAACAATGGCAAGCAATATTTATTTATTTATCTATTTTTTTTTTCTTTTTTTTTCTTTGTTTATTTATTTATCAGGTTTTTCAATAATCTCATAAAAATATTCTATCTATTATTATTCAGGTTTTTTCAATAAATCGCTTTATTTATTCTATGTATATAAATAATAATATTATATTATATTATTCCGTTTTGTTCAATAACAGCTTATGAAAACCTTTTCACAATATTGATATTGATGGTTTTCATAATCTGTAAGCCATAATCATCAACATTATAACAAATAAAGGCTTGAAATATCTCACTTTGCATGTAATGAGTCTATATAATATATTAGTTTCGCCTTTTAAGTTGAATTACTGAAATAAATGAACTTTTGCACCATATTCTAATTTTTGAGTTTCACCTGTATGTATTTATTATAATTTTTTTCCATTGTTTCTTGATTAATTTATCATTCATATTGCATAATAAATAATCACAATGAAATGAATATGTCCCTGTCACGTGTTGTCGCAGTCCTCTCAGTCCGGACACAGATGTGGATGCGCAGTTTCAGAGGGAAGGCTTTGCCCGGCAGAGCATGTCGGAGAAGAGGACCAAACAGTTCGAGGACGCTTCTCAACTGGACATCACCACGAGCCGCAAGTCCAAGAGTATGGACCTAGGTAACTGACCACTCTCAATCCCACAATCCCACACCAGTCCCTGTCCCTTGCCTCGCTCCTGTCCCTTCGCTATCGGTCTATCAGCTGGGGTGCGGATGCAAGCGCATCAACGTTACACTTAACAGTATCACACACAGAAATGGGTACACCCAAACTTAAAAGAGAAATTCATTAAAAATGTATTGATGACATGAAGTTAAAAACGGACTGCGGTGTCCTAACTCATATATGCATCACTCATGTCCCGGTTCGCCTCATCACCTGTTTGCTCCGAGGTGTGTTTGCCGGGACTCAAGGACAGGTCAGGGTTGTGGACAGCGTGGAGTCGGTCTCGAGGGACGCGCGGTCTCTGCCGCATGAACGGGTGGCTAATCGGAGGAGATAAAACATCTCTTCATCCTCCTCTCCTTTATCCTTACTCAACTTCAAGACCACAGCCTCCTGAGACCGTCCAGAAAACACGAGACACCCGAGACCCGGCTCCCGCACACACTCCCTCTTTACACTTCAGTAGCAGAAGTGGAAGAAGATAAAGCTCTTAAAACATGAGTGAGTGAGGAGAAGAGGAGAAGAGGAGAAGGCAAGGCAAAGAAGCTGCAGATTTTAGACCTATTTTAGTGCCTCGTCTTTTTAACACTGGATATGCATCTAAATTAAATGAGTTGAGTTGGGGTGAATTAAACATATCAGTTTTGGTCTTCAAATGTACACACTCAAAACCACTAACACACAGAAAAGAGAGATACGAAAAACTGAAGGTAGTTAATTTTTAATGTTATTAAACATACACTTCAAAATTGAGACACTTGTTGAATCATGTTAGTGACTGGACACCTGCAAGATCTACTATATTTACATTTGATTAAAAGCAATAATAATAAAAAAGTCAATATATTTATATATAATGCATTTATAAATGTTAATATAATAAATCATGATTATGAATATGTTATTCGAAAGTCCTGTCAAAACGTGGGGTCAGTAAGATAAAAAAAAATAAAAAAAAAAAAAATAATAATAATATATATATATATATATATATATATATATAACTTTTATTTAGCAAGGAAGCATTAAATTGATGAAAAGTGACAGTAAAAACATGTATAATGTTACAAAATATTAATATTTCTGTTCTTTAGAGCTTTCTATTCTTTAAAAAATCCTGCAAAATAAAATGTATTACAATTTCCAGCAATATATGAAGGTGTTTTCAACATTGATAATAATCATAAATGTGTCTTGAGCATCAGATCATCATATTATCCTGATTTCTGAAGGATCATGTGACACTGAAGACTGGAGTAATGATGCTGGAAACTCAGCTTTGATCACAGGAATAAATTACACTTTACTATATATTCACATAGAGAACCGTTATTTTAAATTAATAATAATAATTAGTTTAATTTATATAGCGCTTTTCTAGGTACTCAAATTGCAATCATATAGCAATACTATTTTACTGATACCAAACTTTTAAGGAGCTGGCTTTAACCAGATCAATTAAACTTTCTGAAAAAAGTGGCTTATTTATTCCCAGTTAAAAGGCAGTTTCATCTTTTTATGAAATCCGTTTCGACCAGGACAGATGTGTCCTGATGTTACTGGCCATTTCAAACAAGCACCGTCTCAAGCCCTCTCGACTCATTAGAAAAGCGTTTCAATTCCAGAAAATCTCTTGTGCTTCGTTCTTATGAGCCATTTTCTTCAAATAGCATTTCTGCCTTCAGGTTGAGTGTATATGTTTGCCCCTCTCCGGCTTTTAGAAGAATACAATCTGTGGCAACAGTATAAAGGCTGTTTGAGAGCCATCATGAGGAAAATTACAGAAAAATATAAAAAATCCAGACTTCATGGTTTGATTTCGACCGTATGCATGGTAAGACAAAAAGGAATTGGTTACGCCGGGTTCATTGAGCTAAAATCAGCTAACACAATATCACTGCCCAATGCTTTTGAATGTTAGAGATCACATATTGCATGCTAATGCCCTCTCTCTCTTTCTCCGCCTCATGGGTTATCCCACTCTGACTGTCTGACTGTCTCACTTTCACCTGATGATTTGCATGCCTCTTGGCTTGGCCTTTGCAAATGTCAAGTAACATCCGTACTGGAATGGATTGGTGCATGGGTCTGGGAATGGTGAATGTCTTGAATTAACCAATCACAATTCTTTATGCCTCTCTAACAGTAGCCGACGAGTTTAACCTCACTCCCCGCAAAGAGAGGACAGAAGGTAAGGCAACCGCTCAGGGACACTCTTCACACTAACCTCATAAACGGACTGCACATCTGTGTGTCCGGCATGCATATTTACAGACGTTTTGGTGGATTTTTTAAAAGATTTTTAGACAAATCTATATTCTGTTGCAAAACCTAGTGAGCTTCCGGCCGCAAAATGATGTTGCCGCCATTAAGGCTTCACTTTGAAAACCAGCATTTTGTGTATCCTTCATGCAGAAAATACTCCCAGAATGCATCGCGAGTATAGTGGAAGATTGAAAATTGCTGACTATAATTATAATAATTCAGTCAATCATCTTAAAGATTCCCAAGCAGTTTTACCGCAAATTTGTGTTGTTAGCTTAGCAACATGCTAACATCAAACTCTATTATAATATGTTCAGGAAAATGTATACTAGTTATATTTACATTAGATACGGAATAGTATATAAACATTTTTAATCTCATTTTAAGTTTAAATCTAAAAAAGGACAACTTTACCATATCTACTGTGCCTTTAGCCTAGCAACATGCTTATGTCAAACTCTTAGAATCAAGTAAGAACATTTTAGATAACATATCTTTATCTAAAATATATAGGCTATAAATAGTTCATTAGATACTGAATAGTATACACACATTGTTGTAAGTTTCAGTCTAATTAAAAACAGTCAATTTTACCCAATTTTTATTTCCCTGCTGAAAAAAACAAACAAACATTTAAAACCATCTTAGGCTGTTTGGCTGGTCTTAGCTGGTTTTAAACTGGTCTTCCAGCCTGGCTAAGCTGGTGCTGAGCTGGTTTTAGCTGGTCTTTAAGCTTAAGTCCAGCCTGGTCAGCTAAAAAAGTGTCCCAAACCCCTCTAAAACCAGCCAGACGGGGTCATGATATTTAATTAGATTGAATTGTATAAAAAAAACATTAGATATCAAACCAATTAGAATCAATTTTGAGTTCTGTGTTGTGTACGGTTCTCATGAATAGCATTATTTTATGCGGAGATGAGATGTCTATTTAGGCATTAGACAGCAAGGCGGCTCGATAGGTTTTGGAACAAAGCCATAGTGTTCTTTAGCCTGACATGAACACTGCAAGACCTCCAGTGATGGTGGAAATGAGTCCAGTAACAAGTTTAATCTGTGTTCGGAAAAATCCCTCAAAACTGCCCGCCTTTGACTTCACGACTCTCCTATCTGGTGTTAACTGTTAGTAATCAATCTAACTAAACGACTGTGTGCGTAGTGCTCGTTAAGGAAGTCATTTGAAGTAATTGCCATCAAATCAGAGAGGGTGTTGCTTTCTTCTTTCCCATTGAAATGAAGTGCCCTGGTGCTAAATAAACGTTTTGGCAACTACTTTTTTTGGAAAGCGAAGCGGACTGCCTGTTCTTGAGGGAGTATGATGGAAGAAAACATTAATTATGCCGAGAAGTTCTAGAATGGGAAAAGAAACGGAGGTGTGTGTGTGAATGCATGAGTGTGTGACGAGGGATTGCTGAAATTCTGTTTGAAATAAAGACCCTCAATGTCAGACGGGCCGGTTTGGCTTACTGCAATTAATCCATCAATGTCAGGCGTCTGGAGCAGAGAGCTGTAGTTGCAGCACAGGGGAGAACGCGTTCATGCTGTGTGGAGAACTAGAGATGCATGGAGACCGGAGGTTCTGTGTTCAGAGTCATGTTATGTCGAGAATTCATCCTGTCGAAGTTAAAGTCAACATGAAATGCTGTTCGCAACCCAATCTAGTTCCAAGAAATAAAATATGGAATTGAATGGATAGTGACAAATTAGAGTTGCATACTAGTCATGCGTCAACTTATTGTCCGTTCTACACTCTTAGGGCCGTTTACACAGAACGCGTTTTTTCTTCTTTTCCATTTATTTTTCAATGTAAACATGCGCAAAGGTTGTGCACGGCCGTTGCGCTCTCGTCTTTTGCAGTGTTTCGCGCATGACACGCCGTTCTAAAACCGCGGTGCTCAAGTTTAAAGAAGTTCAACTTTTTAAAAACGCGTCTCTAGACCATGCACTTTTTTATGTTGCACTGACCATTCTGTGTGAACCAGATCTTAAAAATTAAGGTTCTAAAAGGGTGTTTTCATGGCAATAATATAGAAATACCACTATATTATATTCCCCATAGAACTTTTAAAGTCTCCCTGTAGTCAATAATTGTATCCCTTAAAACTCCTCAACAAAATAACAAATTTGAACTTTTTTTCCTTGAGAAAAAAATAATTTCTTCAAATATCTTGAATGTAACTCAACACCCTCGTCTCATTTAGTATGCGCGGTTCTATGAATATGCAAATGAGCCCCGCCTCCACTCACTCACTCAGAGATCCACTGGTTGACGATCACACGTTGATCTGATTGGTTACAAGGTAGTGTGTGACGTCAGAAACACCAGCGATTTCAAAGCGTGTTTTTAAACTGTCTTTGGTTCACTGCAGTTTTAAGCAGAAAATACTCAGCAATGCTGTCGATTTATGAATCTACACATGGTTTGTCTTAAAGCAGATTAAAAACACCACATAGACACATAAACAGAGCTGGATTTTCACCACAGGGGGACTTTTAAGTGATCAGTTCTTACATTTTTTTAATTTTGAAGAACATTTTAATAAACCAAATCCCCTTTTTTCCATTATAAAGAATTGTTGCAATGTTTAAAGTTCAGGGGAGGAGGAGGCGGGAACCGGCCAACATTTAATTTAAACTTGAATCCAAAAATAAACAAACAACAAAACAAAAGTAAAGTGGCAGCCCCTCATAGACGACTGCCGCAAATAAATATGATAAACAAACTACTAACCCACTCAACCAGGTCCCGCCCCTTTATTATGCATATTAATTATTTAAATGAGGAATATTGTGACGTGTTCGTTCCCGGAAGAAACTCAAGACTACAATGGAGGCGTTTCAGGAGTTCAGAAACACTGACTCTGATATAGAGAAGAACTGGAACATTACAAACTAAAGAAAGATGAACATGGGAAAAAGCCGTTTCAAAGTCACCACATTCTCCACAACCATGTCTGGAAGTGACAGTGATGGATGTCATATGCAGAGCGTTTCATGACTGAGCAGAAATATGAATGTGAGTCAGCAGATTCTGAGCATCGCTGATGTCATTAATGAAATGTAATGACTGACTGGCTTATGGCATTAGAAGTTAATTAGGACAGATGTAAAGGAGCAAGGGACAACCTGGACATCCTCTGGTCCACTAATGATGCTGGACACGCGGGAATGGAGGGTCTGTAACCCCGAGACTCCTTCAATCTTCATGGACACACCAGGACAAAACCTCCTTGCTGCTGCAGAGCTATTTTAAGCCTAATAACCCTTTTAACTTAATGCATAAAACTGCAGATAGCTGAATAAATTACATGCGATGGATCGTGCTTTCATACGCAAATGCTGGTCTGTGTTACCTTGAGTATCATTAATGAGAATATCGCCGGCCATCTGAACAATGCCACGGCCACAGCACTGTGCCGGTTATTTAAAGCCTAAATGATGCTTTCTTTTAGCATTTAATGGTAATCACTCTTAACCGCTCGAGTGCTGGAGGTGCCTTTGCTAATTAAAGAGATGAAGGTGCTTTATGATAGAGATATATCTGCACTGATGTTGTGTCTCTCGCTTCTTTTTTCTCCTTTCACTTAAAGTACCATTTTATAGAGATTTTTTTTTTTTGGGTGTATAAGTAATACAATGGTAATATTTGGTAAAGAAAATGTAAGTGTTTTATATACACCACCATTTAAAAGTTTGGGGGCGGAACCATTTTTTAAAATCTGCTCACCAAGGCTGCATTTATTTGATCAAAAGTACTCTACAAACACAATGGAAATTACAATGAAACACAGGCAAATTGCCAGTGCTATTGTACAATTCAGCTTATTAGAGTACAATTCATCATATAGGGCCGTATCTTCCACCCAGTGCAATTGACTTTGTACTGGACGCATGTATCATTCCTATTTTGCTCCCGACACACAGCGACTTTTCCCTCCACAGACGCACGTCGGTAAATTAGGGAATGAACTTGCGCTCGGGCGTTCAGTGAGAAGAGGAGTGTGTTCCGGCGCAAATGTTCCCTGGGGATATTCTGCAGTTCCAGAAAACAACTCCGTGTTATTCAGATGATATTTTAAGGGCGCATGCTTGGCCATTATGTAGCGTGTGCACAACACACACACACTTCGCTTCTCTCATCTACACAGACGCAGCAGTTCATATTTTTGCAAACCATACATAATTACGAGGAAAAATATTACCACACGAGGGAAATCATTGTGGCGTCCATGAAGATGTGAAAAAATAGGCATAAATCTAGATTACACATTTACCCAAATTATTCAGGCTAATTGTAGTAATGACGGATCAAACCTGTTTGGTCAATAGTGGCGAGACACATCGGTATATAAGGACATCTGACAAAGTGTGTTATCCGTCAAGAACCAGGAAACTAAATCCTGAAGACTGAAATCCCCGTCACCATCATGTAAGTTGCGTGCGCCGGCAAACCCGCCGTTATAATAGCGATCCGCCGTGGAACAAGCGCGCCGGCTCTTAAAGGGAATGTGAGAGGACGCTCTGATTGGTTTATTTCACGTTACGCCCAAACCACACCTATGAGTAATGAAGCGACTTCAAACCAACACGTTTTGGATCCGCCCACAGAGTTACTTGCGTTTCGCGTTTGATACGTTTCAGATCGTTACAATAGGGCCCATACTATGGTAAAACCACAGCATTTTTTAATTTTTCCTTTAAGGGTTATATACTATGACACTGAAATAAATTTACCATGGTATTAACATGACACAAGAATACCATGAGTCATGACATGGTCAGTTTTGGTGCTCTAGTCTACATGAATATGTCAGTACCATGGTTTATATCAGTACCATGGTATTACGATCACTGCTCTTCTTTCTTTTCACACCCAGATGAGAAAATAGCAGGAAAACATTCAGCAAGAGGATGACAATAAAAGCAGTGTATGCGGTGTGTGTGATAAGAATCAGAGTGGTTTGATCCATTGAGGGTTGCATGTCAAAAACCTGCCTGGTAAAAAATCAAAAAGCGCAATTATGAGCTTTCCATCCCTTGACGTGTTCTGCACGGAGGCGATACAATGCCATGCACAGAAACCCAGTTTGATTATTCCAAGATCCAGAGTGATGCAGATGTCACTTGTGTTCCCCGAAGCGGCTTTATCTGCTCGATCCCTTTGTGTTCGGCTTCTGCTCTTCAGTGTTGCAGATTTGTGTGTAAGCTCTGAAAGCCGCATGTTCACATGCTATTTGAAGCATGTTGATTAAAGAGGCTTCTCCAGCATATGGGACGCGATATTAGTTCATATGCGTGCCAGGCGGATTGGATTCTTTCCTTTTTCATTTCTATTAATAATAAGAGACAGACCCCCCCCCCCCCACACACCCCCACAGATACTTCATCAGTGAAGAGATGGTAGCTTGGTGGACCCGAAAACTTGCTGGTCCAAGTCCTTCATGAAGAGGAACTGTTCTCATGTTGTCGTCCTGCATGACTGCATAACCGGACATTTTAATCTGTTCCCTGGTCAAAACTAATGAAAATAATTGATTCAAGAAAACTTGGAACATTTTACAAAAGTCATGTGGATCACTTTTATTATGCTTTTTTGTTTCGGTTTTTTTGGAGCTTGACAGGCCCTCATTCATTTTCACTAAATTATTTTTATATTAGTATTGTACGGTACTTTTAATTTTTTTTATATCACATTATTTGAACTATTCTTATCGTACTTTTATGGTGTATTTTTGCACCAAGTACTCATTTATTGCCTGTTATTTAATATTTATATTAAATATAAATTTTAATTTATATTTTTTTATATAAATTATATTAAGTTTTATTATTTTTATATTAAGTTATTTTAACTATTTTTATGGTGCTTTCATGTTTTTATTTTATTTTTTTATATTCAGTCCTAATTAATTTGATCTCAGTTAGTTTTATATTAATGTTATATTAGGGTTATAATACTCTTATATCCTACTAATATTATTTTTATATTATTTTTTTAAGCTTAACAGTCCCTGTCCTCATTTCCTTTTATTTTAATATTTTTAAAAACTGACCATGGTACTACAACTATATTGTTATATTTTATTCATTATCTTTATATATTTTAGTTTTTTAACTATTCATTGTCTTAGTTTATGTATTGTTCTTAATATATGAATATATCAGCATATGAATGCTATTAAATTGATATATTACAATTATTGTTATATCAAGTTATTTTAGTAATCATTGGTGCTTTGTTGTTATTTTTGAGCTTAACAAATGCAGTCTTTAATTAGTCATTAATATGAAAAATTCAAAGTTTGTGCTCCACAAAAGAAACAACCACTCAGTTTTGGAACAACGGTAAATTATGGCTGAATTTAAAAAAATTAAAACTTAGAAATCTCACACTGACAAACACAGGCCGGATCTGCTCATTTCCAAGCGTTCGAACAGAAAAGCCCCTGCAAACGGTCTAAAAAGCCTGTGGCGCATCCAGCCTCGTCTTAAACTCATCCGTCATGTTCCTAACAACCCAAGCACCGGTGTTTGCAGCGGCGTACTGTTCCTGCTAATGAAAGATCCCATGAATATCTAGAAGCCGAGTCTGTCGCCAGCTCAGGATTGTGCAGTTATTTGTCCTAATTGGCCAGTTTTGGCACTAGAGAGTTTAATCAGTATGTTCCTCAGCGCAGGTTTGCTTGGTTAAAGGATCAAGAGTGTTTTAAAGGAGCCGTGGTTCAGAAGCGGCTGGTTGTGAAAGAATGATAACAGTGGCGGCTCGGCTCTGGATCCCTACACCTCAAACACCTGTAATCGCTCCTCGTACATTCACTGATGTTTAAAACGTCCGTCTTTCAAGAGCAGCTTCTGTAATAGATTTCTAATTGTTTTCGTACTGTGTTGGAGGTTTATTTTGCTTCGCTAATCTCTGTTTTGCTTCATGTCTTTCCTCCCAGCGCCCGGCGGATATGCTCCATTTAGCTCTGAAGGCGAGTCAGGAATCTCAGTGTAGATGGAGGGAAGATGTGTTTAGGAGAAGGACCAAACCATCGGGTCCACCTTAACGCATCGTCTGAGAGGAATGAGAGAGATTGAAGGCGGCCATGTTTACACAGAGTGCCACCACATGCCGTATGGATGTATATATATCCAGCCCCAGTTTTCAAGGTCTGATGAGAAAGCAAACGTCAGTTCCAAGAAGTGCTCGAGAAGCTAAACGTGCCTGAACCCGTGCTACAGATCGCAGCCCGACAGAAGTAGTGCAATTCTGTTTGCATTTTGAATCTCGATATGGGTCAATTTTTTTCTTAAATAAATTTTTTCAAATCATTTTTTGCTTAATCTATACCTTTTAGGGGTTTGATGGTACACGCACCATCACACAAATATTCAATACAGGTCTTTCGGTTCGATATGTGCTCCGCATGAACAGTGATGTTTTAAACACTGTACGTGTGGAACTTCAAACTCCAAGTTTCCGCTGTAGAATGTGACTATATCATTTATATAGATTTTAGTGCTGTCAATCGGTTAAAAAAATAACTAGCTAATCACACATTTTTCTGTAGCCTAATTAAAATCTGATTAATCGCACATAATGTTTTTAACATATTTTTATATTGTAATAATTTCATAATTAATCTCCAAATTAAAGTAGAAACAACCTAAACCTATATTTTAAATATTAGTTTAATGGCATTTTTTTTTATGAAAGAAGGCCGGAATTACCGATTCCGACACTGATGTCTCTATAAGATTTATTTATAGCCATAAATTATAGCCATTCAGCATTACAGTTAATTGAAATCTATCAATTTAACATTTATTAGGCTTTTAAAAATAGAATAACTTTAAATTAATATCGCTTCAATATATATCAGGGCTGAATAATTGTTTCTATTGGTCCAGTCAGACCGGTTCAGATTTCAGGTTCAACTCTGAATATTTAACAACATTACAGTTTTGTTGTTTGTTTGTTTGTTTGTATTTTTAATCAAATAAATGCAGCATTGATGAGCATAAGAGACTTCGTTTAATAACATTAAAAATCTCACCCATCCCAAACTTTTGAACGGCTGTATATTTAAAAACCTCTTTGAAAAACTTGCAGTCAAGTTATTATTATTGTTTAATACTTGATGGTTACACCACATGACTTTTTAAAAGTCATTAAATGGAAACTGTTCTTGAGCCATATGAAACCAACATTTCGAAGAACTTGGCACGTGTTGTATTTACTACGTTTTTTAAATAGTCTTTTCTTCATTGTGGGCACTTGTGTGTGAGGCGTGCGCTGACAGAACGATCAGCCAGATCTAAACACAGAACAGCGGCCGTCAGAAACATAATCATAGCTGTGCAAACGGAGGACGGGAAATCAAACAGAGTTAAGGACTGTAGTTTGAGCTTCACAGCCAACACATCTCCCATCAATATCTGACGCGGAGATCTTCCAGTGAGAAACGCCAGCGAACAGAAATGGCTACGCTCACGAGAACAGCAGCGTTGCTGTCGGTTAACGTTTGTTTATTTATCATTTGCATGCTAATTGTGTTTAAACGCACGCACACACTGCCCTGTTGCGCTATACATTTCAATGAGATGCACACAGCTGGACTCGCATTCATGCATCATCTAGAGTTTTTAGGAATCATACATCACTGAAACGATGGTGTGTGTGTGTAGAAGCCGTCGTGTGTGTACTGGCAGTTATCAAGCTTTATTGTTAGAGCTACACACACTGGTTTATCCAATCATGCAGGTGGCTTCGATCATTTTTAGTACTTGGCAACTGTTCCCGAGTCTGTTCCATAGGGTTTGCACAATTACACACACACTTCACTGATTCAGAAGTACACAGGATCCAAAATGATCTCTGTACGCATTGTATGTTTACAGACTGCAAGTAATTAATTACTTAAATTGATCAAAAGAGACAGTCAAGACTTTTATAATGTTTCAAAAGATTTATATTTCCAATAAATGCTGTTTAACTTTTTGTTCATCAAAGAAACATGAAAAAATGTACACAATAATACATGTAATTCTACAGAAGAGATCTGTTGTGTTATTGAATAAAGCATATAGAACTGACGGACTGTTTTTTACAATTCCATTGAGACCATATTACATTGAACTTTCATATAAGAGACATTTTGTTATTCTCCAAAGCTACTTTTTCCTCACATTTAGTGTTAACTGTGTACGCGGCGCACACACATGCAAATCCCTGACCCGAGCGGCCGAGCCCATTCGCTTTCATTGAGTTATTTTCCAGAATTCTTCCTCTACAGGATTTCATAAGCAGGATTAATGTTGTCTCCGCACTGGCGCGTGTTTGAAGTGTGGGTCTACTGTGTCTTTGTGAGGGACCCTTAACGAGGAACAAGTGGATTAATGTGTGAAAAGGTCATTAAGCAGGCGAGTTGAGGGAGTTTGGGCTAGGACTCGCCGAGTCTCGCGTGTTTAGTCTACAGGCTTTTGCTCTTCCTCCCTCTTGTTCTCCTCCTCCTCCCACGACCACACAGCGGAGATAATGGGCCTCATATTCAGCCCATCCATCAGTGCCTTAAACTACAGGAAGGAGTTATGCGCTCTCGCTTTCTCTTTCCCTCGTATCATCTTGCACATACACACACACACACATTGGGGGAAAGAAGCAAAAATGACCTCAAGAGTAAAAAATGTGACGTTTTTCTGCCTCGCGAGACGGATAATCTGTCTGACACCTCACTTCGCATCCAGTGGAGCCATTTATATTCCTTATTATTTTAGCACACTTTTTTCTCCCTCCATCTGCAGATAAACACGACCCCAGTATGCACATTTGTCTTTAGCAAGGAATGTAAATGATAGAAATGAATTAGGAGAGAAGGATATATTGAGGAAAAAAAGTGAGTGTTTTCTCTTCTCTTTCTGGCATGTTTTTACTCTTTCTCCACCCTAAGGCAACTCCACGCGAGATGTGGGACCGTCGTTGGGTTTGAAGAAGTCCAGTTCCTTGGAGAGCCTCCAGACAGCTGTTGCAGAGGTGACGCTCAACGGGGACGTCCCGTTCCACAGGCCTCGTCCCAGGATCATCAGGGGAAGGGGTTGCAACGAGAGCTTCCGGGCGGCCATCGACAAATCATACGACAAGCCAGGTGTGACCATAGTCAACCCCGATGAAGATGACGAGGGTATGGAGACGTGTAAGTATCGGTGCTGTGCAGCTGCAGGCCTCTTTTTAATGGTAAATGATTAAAAAATATGAAAAAAGGAGATATCTAGAGATAAGAATATGATAGTCCTATTCGGGAAACGGCAAGATAACCCTAGCGACCAGCTAAAATACCCTAGCAACGCCCTAGCAGCGATTAGAAGCACACAACTTTTAACAGAATGTCTATTTACATCAAATGCAGAAACCCCACCTCGTTGGCAGAGGCTATTTAAACTAACTCCGCCCACCATCGCCTGATTGGGCCAGATGAAAATAGGAAACCTGTCTGATAACAGGAGTAGCCAGTGATTCCTGCATGCGACCACAAACATAGCATGAGCCATGATTTCCGATTCATGAACAAATGATCCTTATTAATGAGTCAGTCAAAATAAATCATGATGCATCTTCAAATTTGCTTTTGCTTCGGCAGTTTGAATCAAAACCACTCAGTGAATCATTCAATGAATCATTTGAGTCAATCAATCAATCAATCAATCAATCAATCAATCAATCAATCAATCAATCAATCAATCAATCAATGAACCAGGAATCATTACTGTGATCACTGTGAGACTTACATTAGTCTATTTACTGACTGGTTGTCAAGGTGTAGTTAAAGATACAAATTCACAAGTTATATATATAATGTTATTATTTAACATGCAGTCTGCTCCAATTATAAGGTTGATTTGACTAAGGATAACTGGCATGTTGTGGCCAACAAATATTCTTTCAAAACAGGTTTTTAAATACAACTAGGATCACAAAATAATAATGAAAAGGAAAAGAAGAAGATGTGTATGTAAATTGAACAGTCTGGTTTGATCATCATGATGTAGTCCAGCCAGTGTATCGTCTACTACTTTCTTAACCTCTTTTCTCTTTATATTGAAAATGGCAACTCATGTAATCACAGCTATTACCATAATTGCACAGACACAGTGAAGGCGATCTGACACAATATCAATGCCAATTTCATCAGTTGTCTCACACAATGACTGGCCCAGAATATTACGAGTCACCCACCAATTTGGTTTGCCTTTGTAGACGGCACTCAGTGGAGAAACACGGCAGCGGGTCTCGCGGGGACGTCTTGTGCTATTCTGAAGATTAGACTAGCAGAAGAGATCCCTCCTCTCTCTGTAAGTAGGTCAGGCCTTCCCTCAAAGACTCGGAGGGAAGTAAACAGCCAATAAGCATGTGTACAAGCTTCACTATTCATTTCACCCATGACCAAATGAATTTCCAGACATCCACGCTGGGCATTTTTCTCTAACGGGACCTGGGTTTTAAAGGGATATTTCTGAATGCGCGCAGACTCAATGATTTACTAAATGCGTTTGGGTTCATACGGTTCATTGATTGCTTGCAGCCGCGATTTGTGTTCTTTTCATATTTTAGATTGTTTCATTTATTAACCTGTTAAAAAGTTTTTATGCCACAGCTTTCTGCACTGAAGGTGTTATGTCTTTGGCATAATAAGTAAGGAATCAAATTACAATTTTAAGTGATAAAACATGCATACTTTCACATCTGAGTGAAATAATACACAGTGTTAGTTCCTAGGTTTCGGATGATTTTATGAATTCTGTCCGACGCTTCTGTTTAGTTAATAACACCTGCCAGGGGGAAGAAATCACGCCATCCCTTTGTTCTCCATTAAAAGATTCCATTAAAAGCAAGCAGATTTTTTTTTCTTTTTTTCAAAAGAGTCAAATTATTTGCCTCAGTCACTTTGTTCTTGTAAGCTGTGTCCACATTGGGCTAAATACGGTCTTATCTCTTCCGTGGAGCAATAGAGGGCACATGCGTGAGATTCCACGGTAGAAGCATATTGCATTTCTCCCTTTCCGATATTCAAATAACTCTGTTTTTCAATTTAGATAAGAGGAACCTGCCTGTGCCTGTCACCGAGGTTAATAGTCAAAAGTTGACAGATAAGGGCAGGCTTTTTCTTTCCACACAGACACTTTTATTTACATAAAATGTGAATTTGGCATCACCCGAGGAAAAATGTGTCACTGGGAGATATCCAGCCGAGAAAATGAGTTGGGCTGTGTTTCCTGGTGTTTTATGTTTTTTTTGTTTTTTTTTAAATATCAGACTTAAATGTGCTCGGCTCTTTTTCCCACCGGGTTTTCAGCCAGAGTGGTAATTTCAAGACTCCATTAGAAGTGATCGGCGTTCTAAAGAAGAAATGAATACCGTGGCACGTCAAAAGGAGACGACTAATGACGCCTTTTGATTGCGGTGTCAAAACATTTACCACTCGGTCCTGTGTAGCTGAAATGTGCCGTTAATTACCCTAATTCGTTTCTTTTTACATTTCAGTCAACAATTAGCAGAACCGTAACTTACTGTGATAACCATTTTAATGAAAACGCTATTGATCTGTGAAGACGCTGCTGTATTGACTGTGAATCTTCTTTTTCAAGTTAATGAGGATGTTTATAAATGCTGTCCTGTCGAATTCATACTTTCCTGCATTCTTTTCCATTTCGTCTCCTGAGATTGCATCTTTCTGAAGGCCAGACATTTTTAGGCCAGAAACGTTGTTTCAAAAAAAAAAGAAAAAAAAAAAGGTAATTGTGACTTAGACTTAGACAAGAGTTTACGTCTTGCAATTCTGAGAAAATATGTCAGAATTGCGAGATATAAACTCGCAATTGCAAGAAAAAAGTCAGAATTGCGAGATATAAAGTCACAATTGTGTGTTATAAAGTCAGAATTGCGAATTATACAAAATTTTCCTTAGAATTGGACTTTATATAACTCACAATCGCGTGTTTATATCTCACAATTCTGACATCTTTTCTCAGAATTGCGAGATATAAACTCGCAATTGCGAGTCTCGCATATAAAGTCTCGCACTTAACACACAATTGTGAGTTTATATCTCGCAATTCTGAGATAAAAAGTCACAATTATATTTTAAAATGTTTATTCTGTGGCGGAAACAAGCTTCCATACCATCCGATAAGCAGTCGATGAGAAAAAAAAGTGATGAAAATTATATAAAATTAAACTATATAGAACCTTTAGGGTTTTATTAGGCGCTTTATATATTGAACCTTTTAGGGGTTCCCATTATGTCATCATTTTATGTATTTAGTTTTAGGTAACACTTTATTTCAATAGTCCATTTTAGACATTCAACTAACTATAAGTAACTTTGCAACTACATATCAACTAACTCTCATCAGAGTATTAGACTGTCAGATTAATATCTGCTAATACTTTATTCTGATGTTCCTCAACAGACATTATACTGACTATAAGTAACTTTACAAGTACATGTCAACTTATTCTACTAACCCGAACCCTAACCTAACAGTCAACTAACACTCTATGAAGGTATGGAGGTTGCTGGATGGCAGAGGTAGGCTAAGTACACATTAATTGTGCATGATATTAACATAAATACATGCATAATATCAAATAAAAATGAACATGAATAAGACTTATTCATGTTCATATATTTATTTTTATCGATTGCAAAAAAAATGAACTAGATTACACACATTTTTGCTCTGATTAGCCTACTCACGATGAATCACCATTAAAAAAACTAATGTTTTTAATATATTTTATAATGTAATAATTTCACATTTAATCTCCAAATTATTGTAGAAACAACAAAGACAGTATATTTTAAATATTTGTCTAAAAGGTAGGAAATATACAGAAATTGAATAAAGTTAAATGTTAAATTATACACAGATTAATCCTTATTAAAGTTACAAATGTTCTTTAGTCAAGAGCAGTGAGTGTTTTTCTCTGTTCCCTTTGTTCTGTGATTAACTTCTGTGATAGACAGCTTTATTGGCTACTGCCCCTTTAAGAGCAGCCGCTGCTGACAGAGACGCGGATCTCACACACGCCTCATTCTCTCACAACTCTCTGTGTTAATTTAAGACTTTATTTAACTAATTTAAGAGTGCTCAGTCTGCTCTTTATGAGGATATTCGACAAAACGGACATGTTGGCATAATTGCGTTTGTTAGTTCGGTCAACTTCAAGCCGAAAGAGAACTCGATTCTGGCGCAATTTGTCTTGAATGGTTTAAAAGCATTTGCAAGAATAAAAGCGCATCATATAATGTAACGCCAGCCGAAAGGATGACAGAAAAAAACGGATGCTGCGTTAATTACGTGAAATATTTACCACGGAGTCTTCTCTTCCCATTTCTACCAGTGAGCGATTTATTCAACTTCCCGCGTCGATCTGCGCAGCTGTCTGAGTTGTAGGTTGCCAGGTTGAGCTCACAAATTAGTTGAAATGTGATGTGTTGATTGCGCGAGTAGGGTGGGTTTCATACAAGATCTGGCAACTGGGCAACCATGGAATAATATTGATGTGATTATTCATATAACGACGTTTGGGAATACAGATTACGGGAGTTTCACGGGAGAAATGACAAAACGGGAGGGGGGCGGGAGATGGGTGTAAAATACGGGAGACTCCCGGGGAAAACGGGAGTGTTGACAGGTATGCACTATCCACACTATCCTTGTCTTGCGCTAATCCTTTTGGATATAATTTCAGTAGATGGCAGAATGTCAGAAAACACAGATAGCGACATGCACGAGTGAATAAAACCCAAAGAACGAGTGCACACCCTCTTCCCCGAGTCACGAGCACAGAAATATCCATGATGGTCTCTCGCTTTCATGAGGGCCTTTCTTGTAGCCATCAAAGTCCTCACTCACGTCAGAGATTTGTTGGGTATTAATAAGCTCTAATCACACAGGCATCTGTCTCCAGCATCGTGTCTCCGCCATTACGTCGCTCTATTCAAAAGCACTTTGCTTTTAGTGCCCCCTAATTTTTTTCCTGCTTTCCGAGCGTTTTTAAACTTACAATTAGTGACAAATTAATCACATCCAGTCCATCAGGAATGGAGACAGTAGCTGTAATCAGACGGGTGCAGAAATGGAAATGAGCGATGTCAGCCAGCTGCGGTCCCTTATGATTATACTGATATGCAACGTATCACTAAGATAGGTGGTAGGAAAGGAATTAGCATTGCAAACGATACTTCAAAAATAAAATGTTCCCACAGAGATTCTCCCGCTTCTCCAAACCTACTTGCATTAATATATGATCAATGAAATACATCATCCCATTGACTGGAATCCATAAAATTAGCGTTACAAAATTCATGGGCTATCAAATGTTAAGAGTGCTGTGAGAATACCACCAACCTTCATCTGGTCCATTAGAAGAGCTGAACTCTTTGTCTTCCAAGTAAACATCGTAATAGTGTGGTAACGTGAAGCAAAATAAATCTGTTAGCAAAGCAATTCTTTCTGTAATGATCAGCAAACCTCTCTGACTTCCATATAATACAAAAAGAGATGATTTTTTCATACAACAAAAGCACGCAGTCAAACTCCATCTCTTGTAACGTTTTATATTCTGACTGCATGATGTCTATACCTCGACTTCAGCAGTAGAAACTTATACAGAAACCGTTGGTGGAAAAAAAAAGTAGTTGAAAGTGACTGTGTTACTCAGATACCATGTGCAGAATGGTGAGGTGAACAGCAGATGGACCTCTTCTGGTGCACTTTAGCCTTTTGAACTTCTGAGATCACGTTCTCTGTTAGTTGTATTGGCTCAGTGAGGAACAACACTAATAGGCTCCCTGCACTGCTCCTGGATAACCACTGTTCAGATGGCCGGATGTGGTGGGAAGATGTGACCCTTTAGAGGCAAAAAGATAATGGGGTTCTTTTAGATTGAATAACCTCTGAGGTAAAACTCAGCTAAGGAATAAAATGAAAAGAGATTCAGGCAAGATGAGATGCTCATGAGTCTCTGTTAGATAGGATTGGACTTGCAGACGAGGTCTCATTAAGAGGTTTCATTAAGCCAATGTTTAAAGAAGTCGGACCATTTAGGGTTTCTGCATTGAGACACTACATTAGCCCGCATTTGTTCTCTTTTTTTCCCTTTTTTTTCTTGAAAATGTCAGTAATACTTGCCAGACAAAAACAAATGTGTATGTTTTATTTGATTTTATCAATAAATAATAATTAGCAAGGCTAACCAGCAAGTTGCTAGGGCATTGCTATGTGGTTGCTTAAGTGTCATGGGTTATGTTTTTGGGTTTTGCTAAGTTTTAAGTGGTTGCTATGTGTGTTGTTTTTGGTGGAAATGTGTTATTTGGCAAACCCAAGCCTGTGTCTCCAGAGCTTACAGTGACTTGCATAGTCTGATTTAGACATTCGTCTTTTTGTCTGTCTGTTTATACATCTCTCTCCCACTTTCTCCACCATCTCAGTGGAAGAAGACACGGAGGAAAGCTCTCGGTCTGGCCGTGACTCCATTTCCACAGCCACAGACCTCACCCTCCCACCCTCCAACACAGAGAAACACATGAATGGAGGACGCACCAAAGATGACAAGAAGGAGCGTGGAGGGAAGGACAAGAAAGACAAGAACAAAGCCAAGAAAGGCGTGCTGAAGGGCCTGGGCGACATGTTCAGGTAGGGTGAACAGCCTTAGGTGCTCAATTCACTTTATTTAACTAGCGTTAGCATAACGTGTCGAGTATGTGGGACTCCCTGGTACTAATAAGAAGACCTTACCTTGACCCTCAGTCTCGCTATCATTCACTGAGGCCTGGGGCAGTTTCAATGGAGGTTATGTTTAATAAGGGAATGTTTTATTCATCAGTGCATAGATTACCAAATTTATCATTGGCAATTGCTGGATTGGAAACTTTTCTGAAATAAACACAAGGCAGTGCTACTCACTTCCCTGTGTTGCTTTGTGTTCCCATAAACAGCTTTGTCGCCTAGTTAAATGTCACCCCAACTGTGACTGATTTGCTAAATTTCCCCACCAACTTCAGACTACAAAGAGTTTGAAGCAAATGCGGAATCGGTTCATTTCGAAAACACATTCATATGGAGGATTAACATTTACTCGGCTTCTCCACGCAAATCTCCTCCGGAGGGACGAGACAGGTACAGATAAAATGCGTTTGGGTGCTGCTAGCATAAAAAGGTGCTTTCCTGGTCTCCCGCCCCTCTGGGCTCTTTGAAATAGCGGGTCGCACATCCATTTTGTTGAGAACGTAAGCGTTTCCCAATGCTAGGCTAATTAAGCCGGGGCCTCCATTAATTATTCTGATTTGGTGCTCATTTGAATCCTGCATAAATTATACACACTCTTATCTGCACAATAAGTTGTTTTGAGGTGGATTAGCGTAATGGGATTAGTTAGCGTAGTACGTTGCATGCTGTGCCGTAATGAACAATAAAAACGACAAGTGTTTCCAGGTCATGTTTCAGGAGCACTAAAGGGTTGGTTTTAGTGCCCTGCTGATTTGTGCTCCACCACTCCACCGCTATGTTGTCCTGTAGAATAAAGGTGATGGACAATTACTAAGCCATAATCACATGTTAGGTTGTGGCCTATGTTTTGAGCTGAATTTGATTAATTAATTAGAACTAAGAGTGTGAGGACGTCAGCATTCATTCTAATCAGTGTTTAGGAGTGGGTGTTGGAGCAGTTTATAGTAGTGTCGATTACAATTACTATCACTGTATATCACTAGTATACACTATTACTATACACTATTATTGTTTAAATTGTTTACTATTATTAATAGTATAGTGATAGTAGTTGTTAGTAGTGTATGTTACGATTACCGTGTGATATGTACATCTTTCATTACTTGTTATATTTTCACCATAATGTCTTAGTTGCTTTTTAAAGTCCCAATAAAGTGGACATACAGACAGATCTTTCCTGCTGTATGGCGAAATAACGGATTTATTGAGTATAGACTTCATCGGTTATTGATTGGATTTTGAGACATTGGGAATTGTATTCAGAAATGAATTCAAGCTTGCAGTCGAATGTAGAGGGCTGGGGTTTAAGTGGACTAACTGATTGGATCATTTTGGCGTACTACATCAGACCATTCATGGATGAATCATTCACAATTCTGTAACATGCATTTACAAAATAGATATGTGCATTACTTTTCCATTTTTTTTCATTGATTTACTGACAAATACAATTATTGGGGGATATTTTTTTGCAGACGTGTCATAAAAGTGATAATATGTCTGAGAATGATGGGCATTGTAGGTCTAGAGAGTGTGGAATACTGTTGTAGACGTCATTTGTAGCGGACAAATTAAATAAAATACTGAAAGGTAGGGTAGGTAATTTTCGGAGAGGCTAGCAATAGCAAGCTAGCTTTGGAAGCATTAGATCTTTGAGCTATGAGCTTTGAAAATACAAATATTGTTAGGCAGGTAGGACATTGCGTCGTATCATTCCATTCAGACCGAATGCAATGAATAAACAAACTTTTAAAAAAAAATCCACTTTAATATTTAGACCACTTCTATTATTTATTGCTATTAGGATGTGAATAGAGGTTCAACCAGTATAACAAAAAGTGTTTATTAAACAAATTGCCATACCGTAGCACTTTTCTGAAGTTTCCTCAACAATCAATGCTAGCTGTTGATTCAACTCCAACTTCCCTACGCACGTCCACTATTCATCGCATGTCAGCTTTAGAGCTGAAGTATACACATGCTATGATGTTGAACGTTGTTGGAGATCAGCCAGGGTTGTGGTGTGCTCATCATGCTCAGGCTGTTCAGCCTCATGTCGAGTTGAGACCTTGAGAACACCTGGTCCATGCTTAGTAGACTGGATACCCCGAAGGAGAGGAGCTCTTTTGGATTTACAGCTTTAGTGATGCGACAGAATTAGCTTCAGCTGTGCGTCATCACACGGTGCTGGCAGCTTTCAGAACCCCTTCTCTTGGAACACTCTTTTGTTTACGATGATTTTCATTTTCTTTTCTTCTTATTATTATTCTATTTTCATTCTAGAAGAGGTTGTGTACAATATTTTGGGAGTTGGCGCAAGGTGGCGCTGTGATAAGTTCTATTTTTTCTTTATATCCCAGGAAACATATGGGATTCATTTTTGAAGTCTTTCTTGGCTGTTTCATTCAACTTGCTTGAAAATTGGTGAGAGCCTTGACAAAAATGTGTCAAAAGAATTGTGGTTAAATAACAGATTCAATCCATTTAATTAACATTTTTAGGCGTTGCCCATAATAACTAAATTGGACTGTGTCCTGTGAATGCAAAATCCAAGGTTCACAGAACTTGGTACACACGGATATCAAGGCCATCTGAGGATACATGCCGAATTTCATTCATTTCTGATTCTAAGGGAAGTCATAAGTGAAAAAAGACTGGCATAATGTAGGAATTAAAAATCGGCATTGAAAATAACTATATTCACATCTTTAACGTCACAAATTTGGTAATTTTTTAGGGATTATTCTGGCCAAAGACCTTCCTTCAATGCAAGTTTTTTTTATCCACCACCAAGAGAAAATCATAAATGTGGTTGCTTATAATGCAGTTTTCCTTGACAATCTGCAAATTTGTAGTGTAGGACAAGTGGCATGTCGAGGTTTAATACTTAAGGGTATAGTGTTGTTTAAAGCCGTAACCCTAATAAGAGACATAGTAATATATTGTCTACAGCTAGCCTTAACAAGCCACCTACAATTGGAAAGAGGTAAAATTAGCACTATAGCAAAGGAGTCAGAGGTGAAAAAGAATATGCATTTAGTGTTTGTGTAAGCGAGGGTGTGGGATGGGTTGTGAAAGTTCATTAAGAACTGAAACGCCGGTCTGGACCCCAGCGGACACGCTCACTCAGCACAGAAATGTTCTCTCTCACTCTCATTACATCTACCCCTCCTCTGAGAGCCATCAGAAACTCCCATCACTAAGGAGATTGTGCACACACACACATGCACGCACCTTGCCAAGGGAGTATGGATTACTGACATCCAACTCCACTTCTTGCTGTCTCTCTCATTGTGTCTTTTTGTTCACACACATACAGATTCACTTCTGCAGCAATACACACTCATCTGCAGTCTCGCAAGGCCCATTTAACTGTAGCCCTTCTCTTTTTCATCTCTTCCATCTCAGTATGACACACACACACACACACACACACTCACTCACCCAAGGAGGTCTCTGAGGCGTTTGCAATACACTGCAATTGGAGCTCATCTGCATGCGTGAGTAAACGTGCACTGATGAGCTCTGCGCTTAATGGACACACTGATTGGAAGAGCATTAAAATCAGAACAGATAGAGGGAGGAAGAGAGGAGAAGAGAGAGACGAGGTGATCAAAGGAGAGCGAGAGAGAAATCACAAATCAAGATATACTAAACATCTAAATGAATGACCAGCAAATGGAGGCAGCATGGGGGAAAAAATGGGTCTAAAAACCACTTGTCCAAAGGTGTTGTAGGATTAATTTTATTCATCCTTCTTTTATACATTTTTGCATGTTTTGTTTTTGTTTGTTAGTGGTTTGTTGTGGCAGTTACCCAAGTGGTTTGTATGTGTATATGAATATCATAAAGATTCGCAGGGTGGACTTTTTTTTTCTTTGGCCAATATATAAACCATCCAGAACACCCTAGGAACCATAGCAGCCACCCAGAACCTGATAGCAAGATGCTTGATGCTATTAGCTTATTAGCTAGGCAGTGCTTGATATAAGACTTACCTCAAACCACATGCTGCATGAGTTGGCTGTATATCTTAAGGGTGTTAGATGTCATGCCAGACTGTGCATGGATCGAATGAATAGGTCATCAACTATGAACTGCGACATGCATGCAAGCAAGCATTGAACAAATGACCTGAAACGGGGCACGTGTCACTCGTCTTTGCTTGTCCTACAAGCATTATCATACATGAACCATAAATGTGTCTTTGACATGGCCTTTTAACATCCTAACCATTGATGGCCTGTTGAGATGTCCACACCTCACCCCAGGCTTTGTTAGCATATCAGACGGCTCAGTTGTTCCAGACCCATATGAATTTCTTCCATGGAATGATAATTTGTAGGTGAATATTAACTGATAAATTAATATTATATTCTAAATATTATTAAATAATGGCAGAAAATGTTAGGTTGAACTATTCCTTTATTCGTCAGAGAGGGCGGTTGTGTTCATTGGCCGTAAGGATATGGGCTATGGTCAGTAATGTTTGCTGGAAGAGTGGAGGAATAAGGGATGGAAGCAGAAGTAAACGACACAAACGAGTGCAGCGGAGTGAACTGGGGCACGTGGAGGAGGAGCGTTAGAGATGAAGAAAACGATTCCTGTTTTCACGCGACTGGTCACGGAAGTTTTGGCTCAGGGGTAGACATGCCTCTACGACTTGCATTAGTGGACACTATTAATAGGATGTAATTGCCAATCCTGATGCCCTCTCACATTGAATTAGCCCATCTACACCCCACAGACCCTTCCCCATCCCCCTTCACTGACCTTCAAACCTCTCTGTTGCACTATCCTGAACTCCCAACACATCCACCCCGAGAGGAAAGCCTTCAGCCTGGAGTGACAGCGGGGCCTTGGGGACGGCAAGGGGCCCGAAGGGGGAAGAGCACAGATGCCTTTCCCCTAACCATCTTTGTTATTTTTCCTTGTTGAGTGAGCATGTTGCTGTGGAGAATTGTGGGTACTGGTAGCTCTCAGGCATTAACAGAGATGCGTGATGTAGGCGCTTTATATGCTTTTCCATTTACATGGCCAGATCCCTCAAATTGTTCCAAAGGAGTACGTTCTCGCTCATTATCTTAACGTAAACACAGAACACTTTACCACGAAGAGGTAATTACGGAAACACTGGAGAACTGCACGCCAGTTATATTCACCATAATCAACCTTAGTCACAGATAAACAAAGCTGCTGTATGTAATGACTGAAACGTTGATAGATGTGAGCTGTGGAAAGTGGCCGTAATATCTTTAGTGGTTTATCTAGATTTTTCGTACTATAATGAAAGGAGTCATAAAGATGTGTAATTGTTCTCTTTTGACAAAAAATATTTTAATTTAGTCAATACTTCATGTCAGATTGATTATTTAAAATGCAGAGTAATTTAAGTTGACAAAATAACATTGTAGATGATAAAGTGCAAAATTAAACCAAGTAACAGTTTTTTAAACATCACAAATGAACAAAAATACGAAAAACGGTCCATGCCAGAACCTGCACTGCTAAAATAACATTATGCTTACGATATTGTAATACAATATTGTCTTTTTGCTATAGTTATAATTTTTTTCTTGTTTCAGACGTGTTAGTGTGATGATACAGAAAGAGCTTATTCATAACATTCTGATTAGCGTGTAACTTAGTATTTATTGTGCATTTGTGTCATTTTATGCAGATGCAGTTATAATATTTATTTATGTTGTGTATATATCTGAATTGTCTTATAAGCGTATACACTTAGCTCATGCTGCGTGAGTGGGTCAATTACAAATAACCAAATTTTCTCTAGAATTTTTAATTCATAATTAATATGCTGTTGTTGTTGTTTTCGCCAGCTGTCTATTTGAATTAAAACTGTAACGTTTTTTATACTGTCAATATTGCACAACTAGCTGCCCACCAATAGTTCCCTGCAACAGAAAAAAAAAATCTCACCTTTAACGAGTGTGACAGTGAACAGGAAGTGAAACACAGAGGACTTGAGATATTGCAAAGTGATCACTTGTCAAAATGCCATCACCCTGGGTGGTATCGTCCATCTGTCTCCTCTATACGACAGAGGTATTGTGTGTGTCATGACCTCCTGAAATGAAAAGAAATTAAAACAAAAGAAGTGAGATTGTCCCTCTGTAGGCTTAACTTGGGGCTGTGTAAATATCATATCTCTCTTAAAATAGTCCTCGCCGTGGTGGTCTGAACTGATTCATCGACAAGCTTCCTTCAGGGGTCACGCAGGGAGACATTCTCACCTCGATTCCACCATTCCATTATCCACCTGCCAATCAAACAGCCTCATCTCACAGCGGGGTGCACAGGGGTACAACCGACACCTTCCAGAAGATGAGCTCTCAGAGACCCAATAAAATAAATAAAGTAATTGATATAACAGAGATTCACATTAATATGAATGAAACTTTTATTAAGCATGAATTATGCCACGCATGGTGTGATTACCCATCATTGTCCATTGTGCATTTTGAAATGAGAGATGTAAGTGCGTGATCAGGGATTAGATTACACAGGAAGGTTTGACGGTTGGACGTCCTCCTCCAGGTGCCATGAGAGGCCGACTCTCCACCCCGTCTGTTCAAATCTTTCCCCGATTAGACACCGCTTGCTGTCCATCACTGAACCACCAGGGGTAATTGCGTTTGGATCTATCATGTCCTTGCATTCGGTTTTCGGCTCCATAGGGTCTGCTAAGGTAGCGGGGAGGGGTCATGAAGTAGGTAATCGAATTTGAAATCTGGGCAAAAGTTGAAACCCAACACCAGTGTATCTTTAAACCAGAACTCAAATTTGTTAAGTCTTTGTCAGAAAGACAGGACTTGAATATAGCAGTGTTTGTTCAGACATATTCACTCTCAGGTTTGAATAAGAACCTAAAGCACAATTGTTCAACAGACTTCTGTTTCTGAGAGCTCTGATCTTTTCTTGTAGCTTGTCAGAATCACTTGATCAGAGTAAAAGCTCGGCCACTTTTCGCTTTTTGAATTCCATCCCTCGGAACGATCATAATCTTAACAAGGCCACAAAAACAGCTTGTGAAGAGCATTGTGAGCACTTCTTTCAGACAAATGGAGGCAGAGATCCGGAGTCGCTGTGAGATGGAGACAGAAAGAACAAATTATTACAGTTTCATCTTGCAGACTCTGATAACAAGTCTGATAAAACTACCCATTTAACAACTTAGGCGGATGAGCAAGTGGCCACTGAGTACGAGATACATTCATGGGAATGGAAGTCCAACAAATGAGGGAGAATGTTTATCTTGAGTTATGCATGTAAAGTGCCAATAAGATGTCATTGCACTCTCAACTTTTGATGGATAGCATAACATTTCATGGGAGATTGCAAGCACTGTCAAAAAGACTCCATTAGCGAGATGCAAAACTGCTGCACTTAAACATGTCCTTTCATTCACAAGACTAGCATGTGTATTTCTGAGCGGGTCTAATTACTAGGAGAGTTCTGAGAACCGAGAATGTTTTCAATGTCGCGACCTGCGTCATAAGCAGGTATCTTGTCCACTTGAAGAGGAAAATGACAATCAGGAACATTTGAGTTGTCGACCGCATTGCAATTACACAACCTCAAAATGAAAGCACAGAGAGTAGTGACCTCAGACACTGAGCCATGGTAGGGAAGTTGATATGAATGTGGAGGAGTTGAACAGGTAAGATGAGGTGAGTGAAATAATTATGTAGATAATGTAAATTAAGTGGCCAGGAAACAGCCCAGTTATGGTAATGGAAATGAGACACTGAGAGTGAGTCATAGACTAACAAACCAGTACAGGGAATAATGTCCGGAGAGGAGCAAGATGATGAGGCAGATGCAGTGTCAGAGGTTGCTGATGAAGGAATGATACAGTACATAATGAACAGTAGTTGGATGTGCCAGAATTGTCGAAAGCATTTCGAAAGAGATCTGTACTCAGTAGTGCAAATAAATAAATTATTTTGTAAATGGAAACTAAAATAAAAATGTAAAGGTTGTGCTTTTTTCCTTCAGATTTTGGCAAATGCTTTGCCTGTGCGATTTGGACATGGAAAATAGAAAGATACTTTGTCAATGCACATTTGACTAGAGAATTTTGATTCAGTATTTTTGTCTCAAGGAGCATATCATAGTAATATTGGGTTGTGAAAGAGATGCTAACAAGGTGGAGTCTATCTCTGGAGTCTGTACTTATCCCTTTCTTCTAGATGTTTTATGTGCAGGATTTCACCATATTATGAGGTAGATCTCAAACGGATTATTATTACATAATGAAAATGCAACCTCACTGAAGTTCTTATATATATATATTTCTTACAATAAACAACTTGCAAGAGTTATAGGCTGGTAGGACACGTCAGCCTAACTCGTTTTAGAAGAAAAGGTGAATGAGGCTCGTCAGGAACTCAGGAGACATCATTGGATGTTATAACTTTTTTCAAGTATAGGGCCTAAAGTTTGACAATGCAAACGTGTCTTAACAATAATAGCCTTCAGACAGCTAATCCGATAGGGTTGCACAGACATGCTGTGTCTACTCCAGTTTACATGCTGCCGAGAACTCCAGACACAAAGAGCCGAACGGACATGTTACAAGACCTTCAACCGAAGGTTAAAAGTATGAGACTGGCTCAACATAACTACATTGACAACAACAACAACAACAACAAGTCTTAAAGACATTACATCAATCAGATCTCCGTTGGCTGATCTCCAGGAATAGATGGACTTCCATTTGAAGATCATATTTCTGTTAGTGTGGTGGAATGTGTTTGGGTTAGATACTTTTCCAAGACTTGCCAACAGTTCTGACACAGCTAAGAAAAGTTGCATCACTTTTGATATCCATCAGTTTGCAACAGATATAACATATATAGAAGTTATGCAGTTATATGCAAGGATTTCCTCACAGAGATAATCTAGATTTAAAACAGGGCTGCTGTCTTTTGGGGCAAAAAATTAATTGGCCTGATTCGTCTTCTTAATGGGAGCTGGGACGGGATCATCATTTGTCTGTAATGAATATTGAAGCGCATGTCTTGGCCGGACTAACATTGTTCTACAAATCAAGGCTGCAACCATGGAAAGTAACTAAATTTGGGGTTCTGGCCAAAAGAGTATCTATTGCTACACAACCCTCCCCTTGCTCTATAGTCAGCTACCTTGAAGAAGGTACTGTTGGCTACAAGAATAGCCAAATTTTCCACTTGTTACCCATCGAGGGATGATATCTGCTGACAATTTGGCAAGAGGCCACACACTTGGCACAAAGACTGCTGACTGTTCTCTCTGAAGCTTTACCACCCGCCTCCAGACTCACGCTAGAGCCACAGGTTTAAGAGAGAATAAAGATGAGGGCATCTGTTCCACAACTAAGAGTATCAACAGCAAGAGTGACATGACACGAAGGGAGCCTTGCTTAGCCTCAGCACATGTCAGTAAACAGCGCTGGGAAGAAAGTGTGGGTCAGAGTAACATTTGTTCTATCAAGAGGTTAAAAGAGCTCAAATGGCAGAACATGACAAACCTATCCCCCCAAGAAGACCTTGTATCACAGTGATAAGAAATGGGCTTAGGGTTTCAGGTTAGGAGACGGTTTTTAAAGTAGGGTTGTCTTATCCTACTCTTGTATTTAGCTCAAACACACTTGCTTGGAAGTTTCTAGTAATCCTGAAGACCTTGATTTGCTGCTTTAGGTATGTTACATTAGGGTTGGAGCTAAACTGTGCTGGAATTTGCAGGATACCTGCCTTAAAGTGTGTGCCAGGCAAGGGGAAAACCACTGGCAATATGGTTCTTCAGGGTTTAAGGGAATATTTAGGGTTTAGTACAACCTAATCCAGTGCTTCCAAGAGTACACCTTTTTTAATCTTCCTATTCAAGCACATGTGATCCAGCTCATCAGCTTGTTAGTGGAGACGCCAAGACTTGAAATAGATGTGTCAGATAAATTATGGAGACATACACATTTTATACTGATGCTTGTGCCTGGGAAACACTGACGTAAGGCCATCCTGGATAACCACACAATTAGTTAGCCTTCATACATTATAAGTTTGTTTGTTTGATTGGTTTAGTTTAGACAGCTAAATGTGTACTGTGTGATGTCATTTTGAATAAAGTGTTCAATACCAGATTCTTAATAATTAAAAGCATCTTTCTCCCTTTCTCTACTACTTGTCCACATTTTATTTTCTTTCTCTCACCATTTTTTAGTACCGTGTGTGATGATAAATGATTAAAAAGGGAAACAATCTTTCACATTGATGATTTGATACCAGAGTGGAATATGTGTATAATTTCTTTCAAAGGAAGGCAATTGCGATCAAATTCGCCATTCAATCTTTCCTGTCAAGTACATGTTTTCGATTCTGTGGTAAATGACAGATTCCTTTCCTTTTCCCCTCCTCTGTTCTGTTGTTCACTGGGTAATGATGTCTTAAGTGGTAGTTGTTCAACTCGTTTGTCTTCAGGAGGTTGTAATTGGGCATTCCTTTGGCACTTGGGAGACAATGTAAAGAACGGGCTTTAAAGTACAAGGCAGAAGTGAGGATAAAAAAAAAAAAGAAAGACCCTGATGGTTCGGTGATTGTACAAGGTTGTATGAAGGAGAGAAACCAGCATGCGTGCAAGCCATCACTACTGTGCTACTACAGCTTTTCTTTGTTCATATCAACGTTTTTGCTGTTGCTGTTTTTGTGTGCTCATACACTCTGAATTTACAAATAATTGTACAACACATATTTCATAGGCACAAAATATTGTTTCATAGTTGCATGGTGAGAAACTGGCTGTGTTTTTAGAGGCACATGCATGGTCTATCATTAAAATGTGATTTAGAGGTAAGCAAACCTTCCTCCAACTGTCTTGCCCTGAGGCCGTGTGTGTGTGTGTGTGTGTGTGTGTGTGATCAGACTGTCCCATTGAGTATGCATTGTGAGGTGGCATATCTAGGTCACACACACTGGCACATTACTCCTGTGGGAGCTTCTGTCTTGTGTTCATGTCATGGATTGCCTCCGCTTTCTGAGGTCACACAGACAGTATTGTACATGTTGTATAGGGTGATACTATGATCTCACCCAATTAACACATTTATCTTTTTTTTTTTTCTAGAGACACACTAAACCATATACTGTGCACACTCTTTCCCAACACAAAATGCCTGTCCTCTTATACTTGACTAGCAGTAGATACACCAATAGGTGAAATATTTTGCTCGGTTAAACATTAATATTTAAGTGATAATACTGAACCAAAGTAGATTTTTCCATATTATGCTTAGGGTTAAAAAAGAGCAATTGTAAAATGGAATACGTATTACTATTAGCTGATCATAAACACACACAGATTGCTAATGATGATAAATAGAGAACATTAAACTGTTATCTTTTGCCCCATTTCTTGCAAACACAGGCATGTGTGAAATATGTAAAATATGAAGCAGTTGTCAGGACCGAGTTACAGAGTTGAGACCCCAGATGCGAGAGATGGGTGGGGGTGCCTTATGATATATTAAAATCATCTTCTGTGACTGTTCTGCAACTTTATGCAGTCCAAACTTTGGACCGAATGACCACAGAGTGGCTGACAGTGCCAGTGTGGTTCCATCCATTACATTCAACTTAACGCAAGTTTCCATGTTTGATCACTTTTGCTCTTTGCAAATACAGTTTGAATCGTATATGCTCAATGACATATTTAGTATTACAGTATCTGCAAAGCAGCACCCCATTGAATTCCTCTCACCATGTCTTGTTCTTCAGTTTTCCTCTTCAACTATTTCAGCTTGAACATACACACTGTACATACTTGAATATGCAGCTTGAATTGCTGAATTGCTGAAGTTTATCATGCATACTAATTTGCGGTGTGTGTTCTTTCTTGCATTTATTTAGATACTCAATTGTGATTGATTTTTGTTTTTCTTACATTTATTTAACCACCTTTATTACACTGTTCTCTGGAATACATGATTCTGATCAGTCAGTCGTGGCATTCTCTAGTCAAATGTTGTTGCTAGACCACAAAACTGTATATTTGACTATTGTCCCTGTCAACAAATGTCCTATAAAGCTGAATATGTTTATTGTCTCTCTCGTTTTGCTGCCTTGCAAGCAATGGTGTTTCCTTCTGGAAATGCAAGTTTAATTCTGTTCTTCTTGGGATTGTTTTGTCACCAATATCGCTTCAATTTAATTTGCCTCTTGGGAGCCCTGTTAAATGGTTAAAGTTGCATATATTTATGTGCATACGCATTTACACATACACAGAGAATGTGCGAAATAACTTTTCGATTGAAATCTCCCTCCGGATTCCAGCAGTAATATCATAAACATATTCATCAAATGCCCTCACAGTTAGGAGGACACTCACTGTAACCCTGTGCACCAAGATTTAAATTTGCGTATTTTGTTTTAATTTAGACCACTGAAATAATGATGCTTGGATGCACCATTTTTTTTTCTTACTTCATGAGGAACAACCCAACTGATTCAAAGTGTTCATCAAGCCTAAATCTTGTTTTAAAGTGTGCCGCGGAGTCGCCTCAAGACTGGGATATCTTCATTTGTCGCTAAAAGGCGCCATCGTTGTTGCACCTTCTCCAAAGCTGGGTTTGACAGGGGAATGGCAGGAGGTCAGGGATAATGAGGTCCGCAGGGATCGGCTTAATCGTCGAGCTTTGGCACATAACATCGGCATAAACAACAGAGTTTGTCGTCCGGGCAACGGCGATGGTGTAGCGACTCGGGCATATAATAATGATGTTCCCATTAACATGGGCTTAGCACTAAAGGCTGGGGAAATTTGGAGAGGCACTTGATGCTCCTGCACTTTCCCTCGTTCGTTTTGTCTCTCTCTTCCTAATTAGATATTACCAGCCGCCTTTCATTGCTGGCTGTGATTTCTGCCTCCCTTTGCCCTTGAGTGAACAACCTCGACTTGCCACTAGAACACAAGAGGAACAGGAAGAGTGAACAGATCCAGCTTTCTCTTCTTCTCCACCCTAACAAGAAGATATTAAAATTACATGCGGCTGACTGGGGCCTTGCCTGAGGAGCAGTACGGCTCTGGCTTTTGCACTGAAGGGCCATTTAAAATGGAAGGTGCACCAGAGAGAAGTGAAGGTCCATGTGCCAAGGTTGTATTTTCTGTAGTGCCTATATTTCTGTACCATTTCCAGAAAGCACATATCTAGCTGAATGTCATGTGTGAAATAAAACCTAATGAGAATTGCCGAAGAAAATAATGGGCATGTAAAAAAAATATATGTAAAATGTTCAAATGCATTATGTTAATGAAAATATGAACTTAAATGTGGTTGGGGTATCTATTATTTGACTCCCACTGCTGTCCGCCATCCCGTTAAAAAACTATTTTTCTTAAGCTAGTTAACTTTTGTTGCTTCATTCATGTGTGGAGGAGCCATGAAGTAGCGACGCTGGGAGCAGGGAAAACTATTTAGAGCACCTATTAAAGGGATAGTTCGGCCACAAATGAAATTAAACCCATGATTTACTCACCCTCAAGCCGTTCGAGATGCATATGTCAATAATTTTTCAGACGAACACATTTTCAGTTATTTTAGAAAATGTCTTAGATCTTTCAGTGGTTATAATGTCAAGTTATGGCCTTCAAGTCCCAAAAATGTGCATGCATCCTTCACAAAAGTAATCCATCCGGCTCCAGGGGGATAAACGAAGCCTTCTGAGGGTAATCCGTGCGGTTTTGACGTAAAAATATATATATTTAAAACTTTATAAATGAAAATAACTGGCTTCCGGCAACGGTCGACGCGCGTTCACGGGAGATGGTTGCCGACGTAGGACGTAGCGTAGGAAGCGTTGTGACGTAGAACTCAATATCCTCTTCTCTATATCAAAATCCTCCGAGATTTTCTTTTAAATACACGTTTTTTTAAATTGCGGAAATCCTGAGTGGAGTTTTGTTTTGCTCTCACGACGCTTCCTACGCTACGTCATACGCCGGCAACCATCTCCCGTGAACGTGCGTCGACCGTTGCCGGAAGCCAGTTATTTTAATTTATAAAGTTTTAAATATGTATATTTTTACGACAAAACCGCACGGATTACCCTCAGAAGGCTTCGTTTATCCCCCTGGAGCCGGACGGATTACTTTTGTGAAGGATGCATGCACATGTTTGGGACTTGAAGGACTTGGACCCCATAACTTGATATTATAACCACTGAAAGATCTAAGACATTTTCTAAAATAACTGAAAATGTGTTCGTCTGAAAAAGTATTGAGGATGAGTAAATCATGGGTTTAATATCATTTTTGGCCAAACTATCCCTTTAAGCATGTTATTAATTAAAATATCGATATTTGGCACCAGCGTATAGATTCTAGCATCGTAGGGAGAAGGACAATTAATATTTTGGTCCACCCCTACTTCTGAACCTATATGTTTTGCATGTACATTCTATATCTGCTTTTTTTTATGTCTTCTGTCTCTGCTCTGCTGTTCCTGCGCCGTATCGCTGCTTGCAGCTATATTTATTATTGTTTTTTTATTATTATTATTATTATTATTTACTAGTCCCATTGTTCCCCTTTTCTGTGGAAAGTTGTCACTTGGATATGTTATCATAGATATTGTAGTTGGAAGGAATGTCGCTTCACTCTCTCAGATTGATAGTGGTGGTGCATGTCTTCATGGCGGCTCTGTTGTGATTATAGAGAGGCTCATTGTTCTGAACTGACTCCGTTTGGTCTGACCCGACTGCACTTTGTCTACTTAACGAAGCTCGTCATCTAATGTAGTAGCTGCATAAAGCAAGTCTTGAAGTGTTTGTGAACTCAACTCTTGCCAGTCTTACCTCTGAGCATTACCTCGTTTCATCCATTGTCAATCTTAACGTCTCCAAATTGGCCTTTATAACAAACCAATATCCTGTTGTTCAGAGCATCAGGGTTAAGGTCTACATGTCCGTCTACGACTGTATCATCAGACCTCTCGTCTTTTAGACACAATAATGTCAGTCTCCTGGAGCCATGTAGTGCATTATTGTTCTGTAAATCAATACATCTTGAGGTATTAGAATATGAAGCATCGCACTGACAACAGTGAATGGACAAAGACGTATCAAATATGAAACTAGTTAAATAAAGCTTTGCCAATACTGGTCAAATAATTAGTTTAAAAATGTATTATTTTTAGGGCTGACAAGTTCAAACTTGAAGTGCTCTGTTTTTAGGAAAGCGGTTACTTTTAGGGATGGACCTTTATTCTTACTTTATCTAAAAATGTTGTGAGATTCACGTACGAATTCATACGAAATCGTCACCGCATAAAATAGTTGAAATTAGAAAATGTGCATATGTTGTCACTTTGTGTCTTTTTGATTGTACAGTGTTTAGATTTGTTTAATACTTACTGTTTTTTAATAAATTAATGTAAATAAAATAAATTATTTAAAAAATGTATAATAAAATAAAAAATTTAACTTTTTATTTTCTGTTTATTTAATAATAAATTATTTAAAACAGATAAATGAATTACCTAAATGTAACATTTTGCTGTTTTTTTATAATCGAAATAAATAAATAAATAATTTAAAATAATGAATCACACTATAAACATGCATTAGCTTGCTGTTTTCTTAAATAAAATACATGCTTTAAAAATAAAATAATCACACTGAAAGAAAGCATTAAAACTCTAAATTGTATTTGCTGTTTAAGTGTTTTTAAATAAATAATTGTAATAAAATAATTTTAAATAAATGAATTAATCATATTAAATTAATGCATTAAATTGATGGCCCCAATTGTTTTTGGGGTTCATCCATGGTCCGCATTATCAGATGCATATTTGCACGTGAAAAGTCACAAACCTTAATCTTTTGATAAACAACAACAAAGCTAATTTCATCACATGACACATTGTTTTGGGAATGCAATGCATAAAATGTTTTGGGTTAGACACGGGCGCCCCATGTCACGTCTCTGTAGTGTAAACAGCCATTGTAATGTATTGCTTTGTGTGGTGAAATGTTAGATTTGACAGCGCTGGTGACAGAGATGAAGGGGGTGATTGAGGAGACGGCATTATTCAGCTGAAGACGTGGGCTGTTGAGTATAATCGCACGGTCCTTCGGGTAAACTAGCGTTTTGTTGAGCATTAAAGCTCGATTGCCTCCTACAGTGACAGCTGCGGTTACTCCTGTACGGCGCCTTGATCGAGTCAAATCTGTGATTGTGTGCTGAACGAGTAATTGGAGTATGTGTGTATGCATGGTCCTTTGTCTAAGCTTGTGGGAACCAAGATAACCCATAATAAAAATAAAAACATCAATAAATATCTGTCCAAGTCCCATACTCATGATCCCAGTGTAGAAAATAGCTACATGAAGGGGGGGAAAGTGGAAAATATATTGTGCAGAATGTAACATATTGCTGTGAGAAACATATTGTTGTAGTTTGTGTGCTATTCTACATGTTATTTTAAGAAAAATGCATACACAACCAATGCTAAAAATTGTCCAGTTGAAAATAAATGCCTTTAATTATTTTGTGTAAAAAAAAAAAAAAACGATTGGTATTTCAATCATATAGTGAGACAAGGAGATACATTTGCATAGTGTGCAGACTACATAGTTCAGAAATAGTATGAATGATATGGTAATATGCTCTTCTGAACATGGCAAATGTCGCTTCTCGTGTAAGAAATGCCAGAAGCTTTAGGGGAAGGGTGTAGCAATTATAATTAGTTTCGTTTAAACTGCAGAAGTGTATGGGAGGTCCCTCCCTGATATGAAAACAAATGTGTGTGTGTGTTGGTGTGTCTGGCCGTGGCTGGTGTGTGTGTGTGTGTGAGGTTGAGTGTGTGTTTTGAAGCCGGCAGGTGTTTAGCTGCTCATTACTCATGGCTGTCAGAGGAGCAGAGGGGAGAGATGCTTAGTGATGGCCCATTAAACTGTACTTTTGTGCTCTGGAAACTGGAGAGCACACTTTATGATGAAGTCAGTGGCAGTGTGTGTGTGTGTGTGTGTGTGTGTGTGTGTGAATGGCATACCAAAAACACTATCTCGGGTTAGAATTTATTTATTTTTTAGATATTGTATGCTAGATAACACCAACTAAAAGGAAGCAGGGTTTTGTTGTATATGTTTTTGGAACATGCTAATACCATGATTTTGGGAAATATACCATGCTAATGTGTTCTGGGTGGTTGCTAGGACATATGTGGTTGTTGGTTGCTAAGGGGTTCTGGTTTGTTGCCAGGGCGTTGCTATGTTGTTGCAGGGTGGTTTCTTTGGCATTGCTGTATGTTTGCTGGTGTGTTCTGGATGGTTGCTAGAAAATGTTGAGATGGTTGATGAGGTGTTCTGGTTGGTTGCCAGGGCGTTGCTGTGTTGTTTTTAAGGTGTTCTGGGTAGTTGGTATATGGGTATATATGTGTTTGCCAAGGTGTTCTGGATTATTGCTAGGACATTTTTAGATGGTTGCTAAGGTTTTCTGGGTGGTTGCTAGGACATTGTTGTGTGGTTGTTAATGTGCTCTGGATGTTTGCTTCAGTATTTATAGATAGTTGCTAAAGTGTTGTGGGTTATTGCTATGACATTGCTATGTAGATGATAAGGTGTTCTGGGTGGTTGCCAGGGCGTTGCTATGTGGTTGCTGGGTGGTTACTAGGGCATTGCTATGTGGTTGCTGTTGTGTTCTGGATGGTTGCTAAGACATTTTTAGATGGTAGATAAGGTGTTCTGTGTGAATGCTAAGGGTTTATGGATAGTTGCTTGGACACTTTTAGATGGTTGCTAAGGTGTTTTGGGTGGTTTCCAGACAATGTTACACTATGTAGATGCTAAGCTGTTCTGAATAGTTGCTAGGGTGTTGTTTTGTGGTTGTTAAGGTGTTCCGGATATTTGCCTGGACGTTGCTATGTTTTTGCTAATATGAACTAGGTGTTTGCTAGGACATTTTTAGATAATTGCTACGGTGGTTGTTAGGGCATTGCTATGTGGATGTGATGGTGTTCTGGGTGGTTACCAAGTCATTGCCATATGGTTGCTAAGGTGTTTAGGTGGTTGCCAGGGCGTTACTATGTGGTCGCTAATGTATTCTAGGTGGTTGGTAGGACATTTATAGATGGTTGCTAAGTTGTTCTGGGTGATTGTCAGGATTTTAGTATGTGGTTGCTAAGGTGGCTGCCAGGACATTCCTATGTGGTTGCTAAGGTGTTTTGTGTGATTGCCAGGATTTTAGTATGTGGTTGCTAAGGTGTTTTGGGTGGTTGCTAGGAGATTGCTGTGTGGGTTGCCAGGTCATTGCTTAGTTGCTAAGGTGTTCTGGGTGGTTGTTAGGACTTTGTAACTTTGTAAAATTGTGTTAGATCTGTCCCTGTATCTTTGAAACATCGAATCCTCTGTATCACTGGCACAAAACCATGTGCAATTGGATGGTGTGAGTAAGCAGTAAACTGACCCCGAGGGCCGGAGCAAACAGCTTTAAAACTTCTCGACAAATAGACTGTTCACCTACTGCCGAGTCCAGATCCAGCTCCATCAGACCGCAGTTATTACTGGTGACATTGACTCTGACCCGCTGAAGCTCTGCCAGCCGCTGAGCAACACACAGCCCGGCCAAAACCAATAGCACTGATTCAAGCTCGTTCAGCTGAAGAACAAAAGGACAAAGAACATTGTCTCCATGTATGGCTGTCTATTGTGCTGTCTCTGATTCGTTTACCACTTAATTATGTCGGAGGCATTCAGCTTGTTCTGTTTCTGTGTAGTGTAGACAGGGAAATACTGTTGAAGCTATTAGGCATTGTTCAGATCATTTGCCCTGGCCGAGTTGTGTCAAGGCCGGACCTGTTTGTAAAAGCTACAGATGGCCATGCATGGCAAAAACGCTTTCTGATTTCGCAGGCTTGTAATGTTGTCATGTAGGAGTGTTTCATTATTGGGTCCTTTTAGTGGTCTCAGAATTTTAGCAGGACTTACAAAATATGGAAACCCAACAACCAAACCCGACTCTAAAGCAAACCAAACAAAGACCGTCTCAGAGCTGCACGATTAATCGTTAAAAAGATCGTGATCTCGATTCAAACACCCACGCGATCTCATTCCAACCACACCGTATCGTTATTTCCGTGTTACAAATATTCATATTATCACAGAAGTACTGGAATAAAAGTTCTTAGTTTGGATATAATCACTGATTAAAATTGTGTAAATCACCTTTTGAAAGTAACACAGCGCTTCAAATAACGATTGTATCAATATCATCATTATGCCACCAGGTGGCGACAAGTGACTTAGAAAATGTATTTGTCATTGAATCATTCATTCAATAGATTCAAAAGATGTATTCATTCATCCAGTAATGAAGCCAATGAGTAATTTATGAGTGAGTCATTGAATCTTTCACTGAAACTGTTCAGATTAATTAAACATTTTAAATAGACTGCAGCAATTAACATTTTATCAGAATCTCTTGTAAAATGCATTATTTTGTTTAGTTGTCTGTTCAGAATCATAGAAGAATCGTGATCTCGGTTTGAAACGAAAAGAAATTGTGATTCTAAATTTGTCCAGATTCGTGCAGCTCAAGTAGGTGATCTGAATATGATTCATTTGATTATTTATATATTTTTATAATACTTATTCATATTTTTAGGTTTTTTGTAGTGCTGGGCAAAGATTAATCGCGATTAATGTTTGTGTCTACATAATATATGTGTGTGTACTGTGTATAATTGTTATTTCTTAAATATATACTTGCATATGTGTGTATTTATATATACAAAACAATTATGCACAGTACACACACATATATTATGTAGACACAAACTTTTATTTTGGATGCGATTAATCGCGATTAATCTTTGCCCAGCACTAGTTTTTAGTAATGTTATGTGCTTTTGTCATTTTTTTTTATTAGCCCATAAAATATTTTTTTTTGCTGTTTTTACTTTTTTTACTTTATAAAAAAAAAACAAAATAAAAAAAAACACTTTTAGAAGACATTAAAATGTACAATATTTCTCTTCTGGGAAAACCAACCAAAAATATTTACATCTTGTCTTGTACATATCCAAATTTTCCATTTTCAATTCATAATATAATTATTAAATGATCATATCTAAATTTGAGAATGTCCCTCCCCCTAGTATCGCCTGTCACCGACTAGCAAATATTGCACAGTTCTTGGGGGTTTTAATACGAGATTCTTGTAAAGATGATTGATTGTGAAAACAAACACTCAATGTGAGTTCTCGGGATCATGCCAGAGTGCATTAGATTTGATGTTTAGCAAAATGAAAGACGTGAACTGGGAGAGAAGGTCCGATCCCTCAGTTCACAGAAGAACTGTCTGTGCATCAACATGTTGTTCACTAGAGTCTCTGTACTTTCAGTCTCCATTTGTTAATGACAATTACGCTTAAAGCCTCAGGCATTGTAGAGATGAATAAAATACGTGGTAACTCCCCAGGGATGGTTTGGAAGTACAGCCGTGGTCCATTTCATCTGCAAATAGACGTTGACTCCCACAGGAGTTTTACTGTAATGTAAGAGAATTTGCATTTAGTTTAGTCCACAATGCTTTGAAGGAGCCATCGCTTTTGACCTTACCTGTGTGTGTAAGAAGTATAGTCTCATCGATTAGCCTCCAAAATCCTCTCGGCATATCTCTCCACGTGTGATTTTAAGAGAGGGATGGGCTGCGGAGAAAGACACGGTGAAAAGGAAGATTATTTAAGGAGAGTTAATGAAAAAGTCCTTGAGATGTACGGTGGGCTGTCAGCGAGAGCCGTGATAGATTGAGCCTCGCTGTTATTAGCATGCGTGCGGCAGACTTTTACGCCTAGACCCGGGCCATTTGTTGATTAATTAATCAGGTAATGTACAGTATCGGAGGGAGAAAAGTGGAAAGTTTGGCCTTTCGACGCTTATGTAACCAAAAGAGAATATCTCCCACAATCCCGTGTCGGATCCAGGAGTCGTTTGAGAAAAGTGCCTGTGTAAAGTAGAACAATAAACATATTTGGGGAAAAGGGTTTCCCATTTCATGAATAAATTCAATCCAGAGGCCCGAAATGAACCCCGTCTGAGGTAATTCTGTTGAGTTTAGTGTGTTCCTGGGGTCTCCAGTGAACCTTGGCAAGAGAGTTAAGAATATAAACATGGGGTTACGCTGTAGAAATCAGATTGATGGCATGTGCCATCACGCTTTCACTCACTGACTACTGAAGAGAGTTTTTGTTTGGTAATCATATTTTCATAATCGATGTGCATGCAGCATTTCAATGGAGGCGTCACGATATAGCAACTTAGTCAATGACAATGATTACTTTCATTGAATGGAAATGTAGTTTTATTGGAAGCACTTATTCATATTGTCGCCCCACACATTTGTACACTCTGTTATTGGACACAATTTGATTATCGCCCTCGGTAAATTATATTTAAAGCGAGACACGGCAGGCAAAAACATTGTTTCTTTTCCACTGGTCAATTTTGAGATTTTGGGTTATTTGTCTTCAAAAACATGTCTTCTTTCAGACTTGGGTTGAAAAAAAGTCCAAAATACACATTTAGGTCTTTATTTTACTACACGTCTGTAGATTTCTCTGAAATGCAACAAAAGTTGCCGTTCTAAATCAACATCTCTCTCTGCTTCCTTTAATCTCACACACGTCTGGAAAGCTCTATCTCACCTTTTAAAATGCTGTTGGATCCAAATATGGTCATTTCCTTTTAATCAGCAACCAATCGTGAAAGTACAATGGGCATTTAACTCTAAAAGTGAAATCTCATTGGCTGATGTCAATTTCTGAGAACCTGATTGGTTCAGAAGCATCATGTGACGCGCTCTGACATGTAGATGTGTGTTTTTGACAGTTTTTCTGCTCAGTTGAAGGCCATAAATGCTGTGTTTATAAGTTTTGATGTGATTTAGGCGGTTTGTATTGTTGTTGCTAATGATTTGATGAGATATTGTGTCAGTAAATAGTTGTTTCCACTAAAAAAGTATGATTTTTTACATTACAAATCTTTAAATGCCTTTTTCTCAAAATGAGTTTTTTGTCATTCTCCAGTAGAAACATCTCAGCCGATGTACAGCAAACTCTCCAGTTATACACTTAGCAGTATTCTGCAGATATGTTCAGAGGGATTTGTTAATAAATCATTCCTGGCCTGATTTATGTGACATTTTAATCAAAAGAATATGTCGAAAATCGATTTGTTAAGGCTATGGACAGTATATTTTGATTTCCTAGGTCATGAAAGCATATATCCTGAAATCCCTCTGAACATCTTTCTTCATCTTGTGTGTAAACAAAATGAAAAAATAATTTTGCACCTGGCTTTATCATATGTTCAGATCGATCTCCTGAAAATATATGCAAAATTGCGCATATTTAATGAGATAATGCATAATTTGCATAATTAAACATACAAATTTCAAAAACTTGTAATACATTTGTTTTATGAACTTGTGTAAGTAATCAACTGAGGAAGTTTCATTGTGATATCTATTATTTTAAAATTGTACCCTATTCACCTGTAGTGTCTCGCCTTGCCGTATAAGACCCACACACAAAACTCTCCGAGAATGATTGTGATGTTGGAAGTGTGTGTTGCGAGTCTTGCTTTGACTGGAAGACTGACCACAATCTGTACTTCCTCACGCCTTCCCTCGAGCCAGAGCTACTAGTGTGCAGGAAGTGACATCACTGAGAAGCACAGTATTTTGAGACGTTGTCCTCATGCCTCGGAGCATTTCTGGATCCCAAAGGGCAAGTGTTGATAAGCACACGGCGTCGCTCCATTGACTGAGAAGCCGGTCTATACCACATCCCGTCTAAATGCAGTGAAGCCATTTAAGATTTCAATCAGGAAGGGACAAAGGTTGAGGAAGTTAGTCGGATAATGTCTTTGGGGAATGATAACACACACGTGTATGTTTATATGTTTCTTGTTAATGCTAACCAGGGTAATAGTTAATGTTCTCAGTCTCCTTAAAGGAATATGCTAAACTCAATAAAAGGAACTGACACACAACTGGTCACAATTGCCTTTTTTACGGCAAAATCTTTGTACATGTGAACGCGTCATGTTTACTAATATAAATCTGCCGAGTTTGGAAGTGACTCTGAGTTTCATACATCCCTACATTATTGACTATGGACCGTCTTTACTCACAAAATTGTGTTGAGGTTTCACTAATGTGAACGCATCTTAATGTGGATTACCAAAGAAAAATAATACAAATTTAACTCGCCCTTCAGTTTAATTAAAGAAAAAAATAAATGATAATGCTTGTGGTGTTTTGTTGTTATGGCCAATTGGATGTAATTTCAGACGGAAAATGTTAGTAAGCAGATTTTACACATTCAAATAATGTAAAATCACATATGTTTATGTCTTGTGGCTATTTTGCATTATCTGGAGTATTTTAACTAATGTTGTCAAATCGTATATATATATAATACAATATATTATATATATATATATATATATATATACTTCGAATATCTTCAAAAAAATATATATATATGTTTTTTAATTAAATTTTTAATAATATATTTAATATGTATATAAAAAATAAAAAAATATATATATATATATATATATATATATATATATATATATATATATATATCAGGTGCTGGTCATATAATTAGAATATCATTAAAAAGTTCAACTTAAATGTTTCATTTTCATTTTTGAATTACTGAAACAGTAATTCAACTTAAAAAGTGAAACTAATATATTATATAGACTTATTACATGCAAAGTGAGATATTTCAAGCCTTTATTTGTTATAGTTTTGATGATTATGGCTTACAGCTTATGAAACCCACAAAATCAAAATCCCAGAAAATTAGAATATTTCATGAAATCAACTCAGTATTGAGAGCTGTATATGCTCATACTTTTCAGTCGGCCAGCATTTCTAAAAATCCTTTTTTTTGTATTTGTCTTAAGTAATATTCTATTTTTCTGAGATACTGAATTTGGGATTCTCATTAGTTGTCAGTTATAATCATCAAAATGAAATAAACATTTGAAATATATCAGTCTGTGTGTAATAAATTAATATAATATACAAGTTTCACTTTTTGAATGGAATTACTGAATTAAATCCACTTTTTTCATGATATTCTAATTATATGACTAGCACCTGTGTGTGTGTGTGTGTGTGTGTGTGTATATATATATCTTTTTTTTTCTTCTTCTTTTCTGTCTATATATATATATAACAGTAGGGTTATTTAAGACACCTGGTCCTCTTCTTTTGTTTTGTTTTTAGATGAGATAATACTGTTTATATTGCAGACTTATTGTGCACAATGGAAGGGATGTGTTGAATCTAAAGTTGTCATACTCGGCCGTTCCTCGTTTTGATATGTCAAGTGTTCTGACAGTTTAATTTCCTCTAGGTATTCCAGAGCTCTTATTGAAACGAGGAACAAAGAAAGCAAGCTTTACTCCTTTAACCGTCTTAAACACAAACAATCTAGAAGTCCGTCTCAATTCATCCCACACTCTGTCTCTGCCGCCACAGGTTTGGCAAAAACCGCAAAGACGAGCGGCAAGGAGACAAGATGGAGCGGAAGGGGTCGAGCAAGAGCAAGATGGAGGACGCTCAGGCCACTGAAGAGGAGATGCAGAGAATGAGACTAGAACAGGAGAGGTGAGCGTCCCCGTAAAAAGCCTCTCAATTAAACCTAACCACCGCCGCACGGAGAATTAGCAAACGGGCTAATTAAGTAAATGGCGTCCAGGGAGGTAAAAAGTTCTGGGAAAGCTCTTACATGTCATTGGTGTAAACGGTCAAGAGCTTTTATAACGGTGCATTAAAATGATCACGTATGGATTGTTTGTTTCTTTTGTGCTCCTGAACGGAAGGAACCAGCCCGATAATGGAGGATCTTTGGGGCCGTGGGCTAAATGGAGGCCCTTAGAGAGCCGACTGGATGAAAGGGGTGTTGTTATTTTTGTTGCAGCGCGAGACGCATTTCAGTCATTTAACTTCCCTGGCTCTCCAATCATTATAGACGTGGTTACTAGGCAGATGTTCTTTTCTCTCTCTCACACAAAGATGAGTAAAAGCAGAGCAGTCATTTTAATTACCAAGTATATAATATAATATAGTGTTTTATATTATTATATAATATTTAATTATTTTATATATACAGTAGAGATGTCCATTTTATCAAATGGTAAACGCCGACATATTTTATCAAAATATGAAAAAAAAAAAAAAAAAAAAATTAATATGAGGGAAGAACAAAACACTAAACTTGGTTACGGTATTTATATTCCAAAATTTAAATTAAAAATATAATATAATGAACATAAAATAATAATTGTGTTTTTTATATTATTATATAATGTGTGATTATTGTGTATATATACAGTAGAGATGACCATAGTGTCAAAATATGAGGAAAATATTTTAGATTTTTTTACATATTATTAAAAAAATTAGAGAAAAAACAAACAAACACTAAACTTGTTTAGGGTATTTATCTTCCAAAATTTTAATTAGAAATATAATGAAGGTAAAATAATATGTATTGTGTTTTATATTATTATATAATGTGTGATTATTTTATATATACAGTAGAGATGACCATAGTGTCAAAATATGAGGAAATTATTTTACATTTTTTTTATATTATTTAAAAAAACGAGAGAAGAACAAAACACTAAACTTGGTTAAGGTATTTATCTTCCAACATTTAAATTAGAAATATAATATAATATAATGAAGGTAAAATAATATGTATTGTGTTTTATATTATTATATAATGTGTGATTATTGTATATTTATACAGTAGAGATGACCATAGTGTCAAAATATGAGGAACATATTTTAGATTTTTTTAAATATTATAAAAAGAGAGAAGAACAAAACACTAAACTTGGTTAAGGTATTTATTTTCCCAAATTATTTGGCAAAATATATGGAAATTGTTAAAAAAAATCAATACTTTTCAATACTTTTATTCAAATAAATTGTGTTATTTTGATAATCATGAAAATAAATAAATCACAGTTTCAACAAAAATAGGACGCAACTGTTTTCAACATTAATAATAATCATAAATGAGCATCAGATCATCATATTATACAGATTTCTGAAGGATCATGTGACACTGAAGACTGGAGTATGATGCTGAAAGTTCAGCTTTAATTACAGGAATAAATTACACTTTAAAATATATTACAATACAAAATAGTTATTAAATCGTTATAATATTTTCATAATATTGTATATCTGATAGTTCAAATGTACATATATTCACATGTATTTGTAGAAATTGCCTTTAAAATGATGTGTTTGGATCGGCCTTCACATTATACAGCCATAAAACAAATGAACTGTGTGGTCAAGCCTCTGTCGGTGACGCCACATAATTGAATCATAACAATAGGCTCAATCCCATGTTTAGCGACGACAATAAGCCGCCGTCCACTCACAGGAACATCTGAACCCTGTTTCTGAGCGCGCGTCTCTGGGAGCCGGGCTTTGGCGTCGGGCCCAGCACACTGCCAGCTCTGCCCCACACACAGCAGGCTTCCCGGCCCTATCTCCCGCGTCGGCCACCTGGAGCCCTCAGAAAACCCGGGAAGCCGGCAGGACTGTCGGGAGAGAAGTGTTGGCCGGCTGCGCTGCATTCGCTGACCCCTGCTCTTATTTACACTCATTTGTCCGGATTTGTTTTCCACATTTCCCACATTGCCCTTTTCAGTATTGTTTAGTTACTTTGCGCTGCTCTGGGTTTTTTTTTTTTTTTTTAAGCTTTCTGTTATCTTTCTTTTTTCCCTTTTCTCACCTCTGCCATTTTCCATGAGTTGATGGCAGGGAATCCTGAAGGGGAACGGGTCTGTTATTATAATAATCTGCCCGGCCGGCACATGTGATGCCATATTCAGAGTCTCTCACCAGCGAAACTGACAGCTAGGAAAATCAATTACCTTATTTTTAGAGGTGTTATTACACGGCGTGCTACAGGTTAGTGTGAGTGTGAGTGTGAGTGTGAGTGTGAGTGTGGGTGTGAGTGTGTGTGTGTGCGTGTGCGTGTGCGTGTGCGTGCGCGTGCGTGCGTGCGTGTGTGTGTGTGCGTGTGCGTGTGCGAGTGCGAGTGCGAGTGTGAGTGTGAGTGTGTGTGTGTGTGAGTCTGAGTGTGAGTGTGTGTGTGTGTGTGCGTGTGCGAGTGTGAGTGCGAGTGTGTGTGTGTGTGTGTGTGCCATACGTGCACGAGCAGGGGCTTTGATTGATTATACGAGGCACAGGGACAAGGCCATTTCTACACACTTATGAAATTATAGATCAGGTGATAGGTGGCGCTGATGGCTATTGGAGGTGATGTTTCCAGCAGCGCTAAAACAAGCCGCGGGGATCCGGGAAGAAGAGGACGCCAGAGCCAGCCGTCCCCTGACACGGCCGATCGTTAATTCCTCCTGACGTTTTGACAGGGGCTTTTAGTGATCCAGAAGGAGAAGGCAGCGCAAAGGTTGGCTAGATTAATTTTCATAACGCGCCACCATTAGCCTATCTATTTCTGGCGGGAGGGCACAGCCTGCTTTTTAGCACACCTGACCCTCAAGGATGTTTATGAGATTCATCTTTGACTCGGAAGCGCATATGCTGGCGTATTGTTGGATGACTTTATTCTCACAGAATCATTTTCGGCTGTTAGTGTTAGGCTGATGGTCACAGTGATGTTAAAGGAAGAGTTCATCCAAATGTGTAATCATTTAATCATTTTGTCCCTTATATCGTTACAAATGTTAATGAAGAATTTTTTTGTGCCACAAACACATTTATTTTATCACTGTATAAATGTATATACAGTATATAAATGCAAATATTTCTTAAATATATACATGAATTTGTGTGTATTCATACATAATAATTATACACAGTATACACAAATATATTATGCAAACACAAACTTTTATTTTGGATGCGATTAATCTTTTGACAGCCCTAATATATATATATATATATATACACACAGATATGTATACCCATATTATACTGATATCATTCGGCAATAATGCTATTAAAATGGCGAATGTCAAATTGATTAATCATGATTAATTGCATAACATACAATTTTGTGTTTATATAATATATGTGTGTACGTACACTCTAAAAAATGCTGGGTTGTTTCAACCCAATTTTGGGTTTTATATATATATATATATATTCTCTCTGTGTGTATATACTGTGTATATATATTTGATCATTTTTATATCTAAAATTGTTCATATTTTTATATACGAGAAAAACAAAAGAAATAAAAATAGTTGATGTTTTACTTCCACTACTTCTGGAAACTTACAGTAACACTGTAAAAAAAAAAAAAATTGGTTTAACTTAAAAAAGCAAGTTACCTTGTTGCCTTAAAATTTTGAGTTCGTTGTAATTAAAAAAATGAGTTAATACAATGAAGAAGAATGGTTTAATAAACAGATATTTAAAAAAGTATGTTATCTTCACACATCAGTTATCAAAGTTGATTTGACCAAAGATAAAAAGTTGTGATAACTAATCATGAAAATATATTTTTTACAGTTTTTTTATTTTTATTTTTTATTTTTACAAAAATGTAGGTAGAGGCACGTTTCTCCATTGAGCCTATATATTGCCTATATGTTAAGAATTCATATTTTGGAAAATTTTCATTTTTATGTTTAAGTAATTGTGTACAGTGGCCTCAAAAGCATTTGAACTCTCAAATGTTTGAATGCCATTGCACTAGATAACAAAATATCAAACCAAGTAAATTGAATTTGAATGACATGTACACTTTTCAAGGACAAAAATAGGTTTAAAATGATATAATACTCTCAAAATGAAGACAAAAGTGTTCGGACACTTGGTGGGCGTTTAGTGTAGGGTCGCTACTCGTCTAGGGCACATCTGTGAACCCGGGACCAGAAGACCTCGAGATGAATTGCAATGCATTTTTTATGAGTGCGACTGTATCGCATATATAGGAATAATATGAGATTAAAATATGCAAAACTACTCAGAAGCAGCGCTGGTGCTCGCAGACGTGATTTGGAGTTAACTTGATGAAGTGTTGCCATCAGTGGCATTTGTTTTTGTCACAATGGAGTAAATTGTAAGCAGCTGCAGCGTAGCATCTATCCTCCGCTAGTCTCCCGCTCCTCATCGAGGGCCTGAACAGAGCCTGGAGCTCCAGTCTGCGGGAACACGGCGGCCATTACGGGTCTTGTTTATGCCGGTTGCAGTCCTGTCCACCATATGGAAGTTGACTGAGCGGACCACCATGGCAGGACGCCATTTACAACATGTGTGTGTGTAGGCAACATAACCGGCTAAAGATATACCAGTGGCTTTCATCCTCCTCTGTGTATTTACATCTGGCTGGTCAGGCTTTGTACACACAGCAAAGACGGCCAGAGCAAACATTATGAGAACTACTTCTCCTCCAGCGTGTGGTATCATGGCTATTAGCTTATCTTCTTGTCTCCATTAGTGTTACTCAGAGACTAGCACAGCTCTGGTTCTGCTCAGCTCTCCAGCAAAGCTTCCTCTGGAGTGTGTTGGGTTCCTGATACTGTGTAATGCTCAGAGACACGACGGGTATAATCAACAGCGGCTATCTCGACTAGCTTCCTCTGTTCTTCAGCCGGATGCATGAACTTTGAGGGTTCGCTGGTTGTGGGGATTGAAAATGCCGTTTGAAACGCACTTTCCCAGCCTAAGACGCACTAAACAGTGTTGCACAATCGTTTCTTGTCATCTACCCCGAATACCTCAAGTCTTCATGGGCAAATCCTTAAGTTTTTGTTCATTTTATCCCATATTCTACTGAAACCATTCGGCAGCAATGCGATTAAAATGGACAAATATAGAATCTATATTTTATAACTGCATTTATTAATTTTTTATTGATTTGATGCGTGCTATAACACTTAATATATATTATGAAGGATACTGAGGTAATGAGAGCAGTGTTCATTTAGTATTTTTATATATAGTATTAATATTTTGAATAAGCTTATTTATTTTCAGTTTTCATTTAAATTTAAGTTTTTGTAATTTTGTCATGTGATTTTGTCCCCCCCCCCCCCCCCCCCCATTATTTTGCAAATATTTAGTTTGAGTACATTCAACATTTCAAATTTTTGTTTAGTATTTTATTTTATTTTTATTATTTTTACGTACACAATGTGTAATAGTTTTAGTTAACAATAGCAATACTGGTAATAAGCACTGATGTAGAAATGCACCTTTTTAGTAATGTCTTTATAAGTACAGATCATAAAATGTATTATTCATACAAATCATACACTGTAAAAAATAAAATATAGATTTTATTTATATTTAATTAATAAAAATGAGGCAACAGATTACAAGCAATATTATTAATTAAATTTAACAAATTATAATTGAGTAATAATTAATCAAATTAATTCCTTAAATGTTAACCATTTAAAATGAGTAAAATTTACAAAATATGTTATTGCCAACATTGAAGACACCTGATGTTAACAAGCAGAATCACTGAAGGAGAAAACCATAATTAAAGTCACCATTATGGCGATCAGTGTGTGTTTTAGTTGGGCTCTTCACCCTTAAATTATTAACTTTAAGGTTTGTTTGGCTGCTGTACATGAGTTATAACAGCCAGATGAACAAACGGTGATCTGATGGTGTTGGTTGTGTATTAACATAATCATTATTTCACAAGCATTTGACCTTAATCACTGAACTCATATGGAGTTCAATTCATGAGTTAGGTTAACTTTATTAACTATAGAAGTACTGGGCTTGTACACCATAATATTTTTAACTTTTACAATGTGATTCAAATAATTTCAAAAAAGTTTCTCTTGTACAAAAAAAAAAAAAAACAGACATCATGAATCAGCCTATGAATCTCAACAATGGTGACATTTATAAAGCATGTTGCAGTGCATTCTGGGTTGCACCAATCAAAACTCATTCATGGCTCCCATCATGTATTGATGCATGAATAAATAATGAGCTTATGATCAGAGGTTGTCACCATTGCTGAGATTCATACGCTAAATCTTGATGTCTGTGTGCGCCTAAAAAAAAACACACACATATATTTTTTATTATTATTGATTTGATCATTTGGATTTCATTGAAAAGGCTAATAATATTATGCAGCTAGAATTAATAAAATAAATCTAACTCTACATGAGATCAGTGAGTCAAGTCAAATGATTGTGAAATTATGAAACACAACCAACACCATCAGATCAACGTTTCTATTTGTTCATCTGGCTGTTATAACTCATGTACAGCAGCCAAACAAAACTTAACGTTATTAATTTAAGGGTGAAGAGCCCAACTAAAACACACACTCATCTCCATAATGGTGACTTTAATTATGGTTTTCTCCTTCAGTGATTCTGCTTGTTAACATCAGGTGTCTTCAATGTTGGCAATAACATATATTTTGTAAATTTTACTCATTTTAAATGGTTAACATTTAAGGAATTAATTTGATTAATTATTACTCAATTCTAATTTGTTAAATTTAATTAATAATATTGCTTGTAATCTGTTACCTCATTTTTATTAATTAAATATAAATAAAATCTATGTTTTATTTTTTACAGTGTATTACAAATAATTAATACATATTTTTTTCTTTAATCATCATTTACTAAATATAATATAATATAATAAGTTGTAAAAAAAAAAAATCGAATCTTTCCTTATTTTTTCCTTTCTGGATCACTTTACATTTGTGTCCATATGCTTGCCTTATTCATTCATTCATTTTATGTATTCATTCATTCATTCATTCAGCTTGATTTATTAATTGATTTTCCATCACGGATTGTGCAACTCTTTCTCCATTAACTCTGCCTGGGATTGCCTTTTGCGTTCCATATTTTTTCCAACATTTAATTTTTTGACGCATTAATGCGTGTTGCTGGTAATCACAGCTGATCTTTCCCCTCGCATCGAGGAGGTAATTTTGTAACAAAATAATTAGTATTGTCGTCCTGCTTTGTCAACGAGCTCATTATGTCGCGGAGCCTTTTGTACCAGTTCACCGCTTGACTGGACCAATTACCTTCAGAGATCACAGGACTGATCGTGGATATTCATAATAACATCTATATTCCTCTATGCTTGTGGAAGGACGGCGAGGACCGCACGACGATTGCGCCGCCGAAACTCGTTTAGTTAATTTGTTTCGGTATCTCGAATGCCGAGAAGGGATGTTAAAATACACACTCAACAACATTGGCACGCTATCTTATTTACACTTAAAAACTACCAGCGGAAGAGTGAGATCTGCCTCGCGGCCAGTGATGTGAACGCCTCGTTCTCGCTCTAAACTGAATTAAACATTGTTAGACATATGGAGGGAGTGCGTTGGCTGTGTGTGTCTGGAATGTGGCGTGTCGTAAGATAAACAGTGTGATTTATTCACCGAGGAGAGGAAGGACTGCGGGCGGACCGGAGTGTGATCTCTCTCGCTCGAAAACTCACTTCAAAACATTCCTGTTCACTTCCAAACTTCTCCTCCTCTTCAGACGCGCTCAGCAGAACCTCCTAAACTCTTCAGAGAGTTCATAAATCTCTCATCCCTTATCTTGTGTGTGTATCAGGCCGTGATCAATGACTCATTCCCTCCCCAAAACGAACACTTTGACCCCGCGGGATGAAGCAATGCTGCAGTGTTGCGTCGGGGAAGCGTTTGGGCTCATCTCGGCTCAGATATCCTGTAAATAAAACATTCGGCATGGCATTACGGTACGGATGGATCGGATTTAATGAGGTGTTTTTGAATCGTACCAACCTGAGCCGTGTAGACGTGGAAGCAAAGGTGGCGAGAGCTACAGAGCAGGAGTTTTGTTTCTCTAAGTTCGCTTGTTACCTAGAAACAACCCTAGATGTGCCATGACGACCCATATGTTGCTATAATGGCCTCACACACACACACACACACACACTGACGCTCTGGACAGATGTGAGCTAATCACAACATCAAGCTCTTAATTAGAGTTTGACACACACACACACACACACACACACCTAGTAGCAATCTACACTAATTAGCTTCGAGCTCAGAAAGCCACAAAGAGGGATTTGCGCTCCTTCTCTGTTGTTTTATCACGGATCACATGGGAGTTGTTTTCATCCCTCTTGCTAATATTTTGATAGTGTTTTCTCTCTTTTAATAATTTCAGTATCAGTCCTCCATGTGCCGTGTCATGTGACTGCGTGTCTCAGTAAGGTCTGAGTGCATCAGGAAGATCTCTGCTTCAGTGGTCATGTGATCTGTTCTTCAGTGGTCATGTGATCTGTGCTTCAGTGGTCATGTGATCTGTGCTTCAGTGATCATGTGATCTGTTCTTCAGTGATCATCATGTGATCTGTTCTTCAGTGGTCATGTGATCTGTGCTTCAGTGATCATGTGATCTGTGCTTCAGTGATCATGTGATCTGTGCTTCAGTGGTCATGTGATCTGTGCTTCAGTGATCATGTGATCTGTTCTTCAGTGATCATCATGTGATCTGTTCTTCAGTGGTCATGTGATCTGTGCTTCAGTGATCATGTGATCTGTTCTTCAGTTATTATGTGATCTGTTCTCAGTAGTCATGTGATCTGTGCTTCAGTGGTCATGTGATCTTTCTGTAGTTTGCTGAACAGCAGATGCTGTATATACAGAGTCTGCGCTTGTTTAAAGGGAGAGTTCACGCACACATGGACATCATGCCGTGATTTACTCATGTTGTTCCAATCCTGTATGAGTTTCTTTCTTCTGCTGAACACAAAAGAAGATATTTTAAAGAATGTTTGTATCCAGACAGGTGACGGTAGCCATTGATTTCCATTGTATTTTTTCCCCCTACTATGAAAAAATAGTATTCTTCAAAATCTTGTGTTCAACAGAAGAAAGAAACTCATACAGGTTTAAAACAACTTGAGGGTAAATATACATTTTTATTTTTAAGGTCTCTAATAATAAGGAATATGAAGAAGCATGTAGAATTCACCAACCAGAAACTTCTAAACTAATTCTTCAATATGCAAGTACAGTGTGTTATTTAAGGCGATTATGTTTATATATTTTTTGATAAATTTTTAACACTACCCTTCAACAGTTTGGGGTCAGTAAGATGTTTTATTTTTGTTCGAAAAAAGTATTTTATCCTTTTAAACAAGGAGGCATTCAATTTATTTTAAAAAAAAAATATTTTAAATAAATGTTGTTCTTTTAAACCTTTTATTTACCAAAGAATCCTGAAAAGTGTATCATGGTGTCCACAAAAACATGACGCAGCACAACAGTTTTCAACATTGATAATAATCATAAATGTTTCTTGAGCATCAAATCATCATATTATACTGATTTCTGGAGGATCATGTGACACTGAAGACTGTAGATTTCACTGTTTTTACTGTATTTCTGATCAAATTAATGCAGCCGTGATGAGCAGAAGACTTTCAAACACATAAAAAAGCCACAAACATTTGAACAGTAGTACATAATTATTAAATTTGCCTTCAAAATGTGTTTGTTTAGTCCGTTACAGTTTGAAATGTTTATTGCTTTGAAAATGACCATGAACTGACATTTAGTATGATTAAAACAGACTAAAATTGTTACATTTGATAGGATGAAATATTGAATACATTTTTTTAGAGACAATTTATCAAAGACAAAAAACTATGACAGACACAAATAAATAAATAACCAAACCAACCCCTGAAGAGAATCCAGAGAGAAATTGTGAATTTGAAGCCAGCAGTGATGATGTGTTCAGTGTTGCTATTTCTGTCCTGCGTTAACACACACTGGGCCATTAACTGTGTAATGAACTAAAGGTGGAAGAGGGAATTCTGGACAGGTTTAGCTAGAATCTGAGGCACATACACACAGTTATGGTCATAGTTTAACACACACACACACACACACACACACTGACTACCCTATAATGTCAAACTGACTAATGCATGTCAAGTTTTGGGTGCGAAATAATTTTTCTGTTTTCACCGAAAGTGATAACACCGCGTGAACTTACACAATTGCAACTAATTTGATATTTGTCTGTTATAAAACCATAAGTAGTCATTTGAATTGTGGCTGGTTTCAGGACACAGTGTTGCAGTGAATCTGTGAGTCTGTACGCCAGGTGTCTTCATCATGCTGGTCTTCAACCTGAAGTTAACCTTCTGTCATACACAAAACACACACAGGGCCTCGAGGACACTTATCATCCCCAGGCCACTGCGCTAAATGAGTTTTAGTCTGGCTCTCCAGGGGCAGGTTGGGCTAGACCTCTTCTTCAATGTGCTCATTTCCCCATTCAAACACAGATATCGCTCTCGCAGATTTGATTTGGCCATTATAGGCTCAGCGCCGGAGGCATCGTCCTCCTATTGAGTTTCCGTAGCTTGTCATAACAGGGATTTTACTGGCAGCGAGGTGACATCAGTTTCTAAGTCGACGGCAGGTGGACTGGAGCCTCGCCAGCGTAAGATATCAACCTTCAAATGTGAAAGAAACCGCATGTAACTGTTCAAGAGATGAACTCTGTGAACCAAAAGGTTGGAGAAAGACAGAAAGAGAAGTTAAAATGAAATCACAATTTGCAGTAAATTATTTATCAGTGCACATTTTATTTTAAATTCATGTGCCTCGTAAACTTTAATCAGAATAATTCCCCCTCCCTCTTTCAGCGACATCTCTTCTCTGATGATGAGGGCGGGGCTATAACCTGTCACTCACATGAGATCAGCCAATAGCAAACCACAACCATCCAATCAATTCAACACAGGCAAACTCAAGCCCCGCCTACATTTGTCATTTTTCCAGAAGCCGTTTCCTTCGGATATATACGGCACAATAAGGAAGAAAAGACTATTGCAACTTCCATTCCATTTAAAACTCCCACACCACACACACACACACACACACGAAAATATGCTGATGTTGATTTCCAAGTGTTTCCCAGACTATTAGCGTGAGTCATAAATGCACACAATTCTAGCAGAGCGAATTGGATTTCCTCAAGCAGGATGGCGAGAGAGAGACAGTCAATGGCATTGTAATTGCATTAGACTCTGACAGAGAGAAAACGCTCATTGTTGGTAAATTAGATCGCGCTTATGAGAACGTGTGGAAACATTCAGTCTTGCTAGCTGGGAAAGTCCTACATATCTTCTCGGCACGGTGCAGCTGTCAATCAAACGGCTGACAGATAGATGTCAGGGGTCAAAGGTCAACCCTGACCCGGGGTGGTGAGAAGGTAGGGTACTTAAATACTTAGGCTCAGGTTTTTCTGTGATGGGGCATCCAGAGCCCATCTGGATCTGATGAGATGTGTGGATACCAAAGACAGAGGTCACCCTACAGGAGTCTTTCCCCTCGTCCACACCGGCCTTTCCTCTTATTCCACTACCAGTCCCATTCCCGAGGATCTCCTTTCCCTCAGCACGGCACATGTGGCCTTTACACACAAACAGCCTCATTCAGTTCAGCCCACCAGGAGCGGCCTTTGAAAAGCCCAGAGGTTGAGGGAAGGCAGAAAGAGGCGTTTGGCGGAAGATCAGAGCGATCTCAAGGAGAAATCACTCCCTTCTTCTTGGGAAGACTTCCCACTGACTCTTTTAGGGAATAATATACAGTGTGCATTGACAACCTTCTCCAAGGAAGAGGCCGCAGCCTTTATCATGAGCCGTTTGAAATGCATCACTCTTAGAAGAAAAGGTTCTATAGGCGCTTCGTATTTGGAACCCCTAAAATGTTCTATACAGAACCCTTTTTAAGGGTTCAATCAAAAGGGGTTCATTTAGGGGTTCATTCATTAATTTTGTTATGTCAAATAATAGCCTAAAGAACCTTTGTGCCAAAAGGGTTCTTTCTTGTCATTATAGAACCTTTTTAGCATAAAAGGTTCTTTGGAGTTGAGTAAAGAACCCTATGGTTCTATATAGAACCCCAATGAACCCTTTTTTTCTAAGAGTGTAGAACCTTTTAGGGGTTCCAAATACGTAGCGCCTATAGAACCTTATATAGAACCTTTTCTTCTAAGAGTGATTCAGAAGGTAGAGGTTCGAGTGAACGGGGCCTCGGCTGTCTTGCTTCTTTTTCCTGTTTAGAGGAATCCTCTAGAAGTGAAGTAAAGCAGGTTTGGCAGACATCTCGCAGCGCATGAAGCCAGCAGGGGGTCCTGATCTCAGTCGGGAGTCTCGGATAGACCAAGGGGGTCTTCTTTCCAATTCGTAGCGGCTCATATAAAAGCTTCCGTTCTTCCGGGCTGGAATAAATATATGACGTTTCTGACGGACTAACAGATATTGCTTTTGATGATGTTTTTTGAGAGCAGTTTCATAAAGGTGGAAATAAATCCCATGAGATTTCCCATCAGGCATGTTCACACTAGATGCTAGAATAATTGAATCATCTCTAAAAGTAAAAAGCAATAACTTTACACCTTGAATATATACAACATCAAATAGCTTCTAGTACCCGTTTACTTGCACGTTCCTAACCCGATTACGCGTAATAAGCCGATAATGCATGTGATCATGTAAACATGTTAACCTGTTTTCCTTCATCTGGGTAAAGTCATAAACGGCTTTAGCATAAACCGATCATCACATCTAGATTGTTGCCCCTTGTAAACGCATTAATCTGATTTCTGTCGCTTATTAAAGTGTGCATGTGTGATACGTGACAGTCCTTACTGTGAGTTCAGGCGCATCCAGACAGAGCGAGTGTTTCGAATATATATCGCAAACTCAGACTCTTTCTTGACCCTGAAAGTGATAAAAGTGCTCTCGACTCATGCAGAAGAAGAAGAAGAAGAAGGGGAAGAGTCAAAATGATGAAAATGAAGAGTCAATGAGCCGCTTACATGTTGCAATACTTTTTAATAAAAAACGCTTTATTTAACATCCCAACGACAGAACAAATGAAATACTCTGTGTCATATATGCTAATTATTACATTTTGAGTACCAGGAAATAACCTGATTTATTATTTTAGACTTGAAAACTAGATTTACGTGGACAACAGGTTATTTTAATAAGCCGATTTCTGTGAGTTATCAGTGTATTGGTGTGGATGTAAACGTGCTCACTGATGACACAAATGTACTACGGTACGGAACCAAATACTCCAGTGTGAAAAGAAAGGGATTGAAATTGAAGTTGAGTGTGTACAAACATTCATTTCAATACAATTCTCATTTATTTGTATAGCGCTTTTTACAATACACATCATTTCAAAGCAGCTTTACAGAAAATGCATGAGTCCACATTACAGTTTAGAGTGATCTGTTATCAGAGGAAACTGTCTAAGTTATGTATTTCAGAAAAGTACATATAAAATCAGATCCAAAAGCATGCACATCCACAGCAAAATTTTGCTCAAGTTGGGTGCTCAACAAAAAAAAAAAAAAAAAAAAAGGGAAAAAAGTATGATAAAATTATTAAAAGTTTAATAGACTCGTCTGACGAAGAGCCTACGTGTTCGAAATGTTACCACCTGTGTGTGAGTCGATTAAACTGTTCATATTTTTGGAGCCAAGGTGTGCAGAAATGTACATATACAAATCACACAGTTAGCTAAAAATTTATTAATTTAAACAATGTAATAATTTAAGACAGAAACAATGAGCTCATTAAAGTAATGATTACATGTCTGTTAACAAATGCTAATGACATATACACAATTGTAGTAGGGCTGTAAACGATTAATCGCGATTAATCGAATCCAAAATAAAAGTTTGTGTTTACATAATATATGTGTGTGTATTGTGTACAATTATGTTGTATATACTGTATAAATACACTCACATGCATGTATATATTTGAGAAAAATATACATTTATATACTGCATATATATTTTTATATTATTTATATTATATATAAATAGAAATATTTTATATATAAATACATTTTTCTTAAATATATGCATGTGTGTGTATTTATATATACAAAATAATTATACACAATACACACACATATATTATGTAAACACAAACTTTTATTTTGGATTCGATTAATCGCGATTAATCGTTTACATCCCTAATTTGTAGCATTGGTGCATGTTGATTCCGAGTTTGCGTCTGAACCTCAAATGATGTTTTTGTGTTTGCAGAATTCAAGCTAAGAAGAGGGAGCTCAGAGAGCGACAGGCCAGAGAACGAGACTACGCCGAGATCCTGGACATCAACCGAACCTTCAGCTCAGACGAGGAGCACACGTACGCGGGGGATCGGCTCTCTGGACTCGTCTCTGGACAGCAGTCTGGATCTGAGCCACAACGCCGGTCAGGAGCGTCCGCAGAGTCCTCGAGACCTGCCGATGCCCATCGAGGCGCTCTACGCTCAGGTCAACAAGCCCCGCAACGCACGCCAACCCTCCACTGACAGGTAAGAGCTCAGGACGTCATCCTTCAGGCTTCGGGACTGTGTGAGTGTTTGTTAACTAATACTCGGCTGACATAACGGGACAATAACATGTTCTTGACTTGAAGGACGCAACCTTGGGTGTGTGTTTCTAAACCTTTGCATAATGCAATGCCGGCGTGTTTTCTGGCTGTCGTGAGCTGTCAAATATTTCTTGTTGTTTGAGGTTGGATAGGGTGAAGGGCACCCTCACTTTTGAAGTTTCTTTTATTCGTCTGAGAAAAAGAAAGGTTCTCTGCAGTCCTCTGACTAATAGAAGATGCTCTGCCTTTATTTGTGTCTGTGCCTGGAAGTTTTAAAAATGAAAAGCTGCTTTCATCCGCTCTTTGTAGTGTGAAAAAAAGAAAGTCAAACACACAGTGTTATCAGATTTCTCACCTGTGTCCCACCGGCTGCTTTTATAGCACTGGTAAATCATTGATAATTCTCTGGATGGGGAAATTTAATAACCAGCGGGCTCCTTTATTATCACGGATCATGTCAGATCCACCAGCGTTTGCCTCGACGTGCACAGAAATCTCTGGAAACTGTGAAAGAAAGTCAACTTTATACTACAAACTGCAGTTTTAAACATGCCATGTAACAGTTTAACAAAAACTCTTTTCCTTCCTGTGTTTACATATTTTCTTTTGACCCTTGTGAAAGAGAAGAACGCTTAAAATGAGAGGTTACTGTGGAAATATTATACTTTAAATTAATATTCTTACAGTAACTTATAGTTTTCGGACTCTTAATTGCAATTAAATGAATGTATCATAGTTTAAATTAATATTAAATCCAATTAGTTGACCTTTAGAGTGATTTTTGTAAGTAGGACTTAAGCACACCTTTCATAATTACTTCAATTATTTTTGAAATATGGTTTAATATTGGTGTACTCCAACGAATGTATTCACAAACATTTATGTAAACTAAAATATACTTGAAAGTAACTTCTATTGAAACTTATATGTCATATTTGATATACAGGCGAAACTCGGAAAAATGTGAATATCGTGCAACATATCATTTATTTCAGTAATTAAACTTAAAAGCTGAAACTAATATATTATATAGACTCATCACATGCAAAGTGAGATATTTCAAGCCTTTATTTGTTATAATTTTGATGATCATGGGCTTACAGCTTATGAAAACCCCAAATTCAAAATTGTGAAAAGTTTTTCATATAAGCTGTAAGCCATAATCATCAAAATTATAACAAATAAATGCTGGAAATATCTCACTTTGCATGTGATGAGTCTATAATATATTAGTTTCACCTTTTAAGAAGGTAATAAATTCTATTTTGCACAATATAAATTTTTTTTTCGAGTTTCACCTGTAATGCATATTTGTAACGAGGAGGAAGTTGCAATTAGTTTACATTTAAAATATATTACATTTAAATGTAATATTGAATAACACACTACAGTAAAACTGTATTTCACGTGTGTGTTCGTCAACACATCAGAATACTGTAAGTGGACTTCTTTAAAGCATGACAAAAGATTAGTAAAACATAATTAATGTGGCAGGGAACTTTTAAAAGTATACTTGCTGTAAGTGTGTTAAGTGGCCTTTTATTTCATTAATATCACTGTACATTACCAAATACAGTTTTTAAAATACACTTTTCAAGTTTTGAAGTACACTACACGTGCACATTCAAAATAAGTGCACTTGTTTTTCTCAGTGAGAAACCGTAAGTTTGGGTTTGGACATACTGGAGAAAAAAATCAATGTTTGCATTCAAGCCCGGCAGAAATCTGCAACTTCCCCAGTGACTAAAAGTTCCACAAGTTTGAGTCTGAGAACAGTTGGGAGGTTGTTTCAGATTTATTCGTCTCCTGAGTTGATGCTTTGTGTTTTAGACAGTGTATATTTGATGCTGGGGATCGACCTACATTTGTTGTGGTGAAATGAGAATATTTTTTAGATATATAGAAGCAATATATTCAAAAGTGCCACAGTTTCCGTTCCGAATTCATTGCTGTTTTTACAGTATTTATGACATATTTAGCAATAAACAGCCATCAGTGTATGAACAAACACTCCAGCATTACTGCACAGCGTGTTCACATCGAGGAATTACCACAATTGCTCTATTAATCTTCTTGTGGTTATGGAATGGCTAGCGGTTAGTTATGGAAATGCTATGAAAGGCCAGCGTGTCCTCTTTGCTAAACAGTAATGACTCTCTCTGGGTTATACGAGGCGCAGTAATTGGCCCCGTCACCGGCAGTGAAGCAGAGGCCGTGATTGACAGATGTCACTCTGGGTGTGTGACCTTTCCCAGGGTGCAGTGGGAAGGGGATTATTATTACGTTGCCAACTGCTGTTCTCCCAGCAGGATCATTCCCACCCCCCCCGACTGTCAGGAGATCACCCGCGTACACCCCCCGCTATCTGGCCACAGTGTGAATATGACAAAGTTACGCCGTCGCTCAGTCATCTGGCTAATCCTCGTGCCAGTGTCAGGTGGCAGTGAAAGGGCATCCGACTATTACTGTCCGCTCATCTGCATTTATTTATTTATTTATTTAAACTACAAGGGTATGTTGTTATAATATAAGAAGGCATTTCATTTATCTTAATATATTTTTTTAATATATTTTAATGCATTTTAATATTTTTTTATATTATTTTAATATATGTATATACACTGTAAAAAATTATTGTTGGTTTAACTTTAAAAAAGCAAGTTACCTGGTCGCCTTAAAAATTTGAGTTAATTAAAATTAAACAATTGAGTTAATGCAATGAAGGAGATTAGTTTAATCAATAGAAACTCAAACTATTATGTTTTCTGAACTACATTAATTATCTAAGTTGATTTGACAAAAGATAAAAAGTTGTGATTACAAATAATGAAAATATTTTTTTACAGTGTAATTTAAATAATAATTTATTCACTGGGTTGTTTCAAACATTGACAACCGTTGACTTAAATGTGTAAATTTAAATTTTTACTAATGTTTTCATCCATATTTGACCCCCAAAAAAGTGTGTATACGTTTGTTAGAATGAAATTATTTAAACAAGTATAAATAATTAGTCATTATATTAATAAACATTTGATTTATATTATAAATTATTTACATAATATTTTGTATCATCACAACAACAACATTAAGAACAACACCAATTATTATAATGATGATAATTATAATAATCATAATAATAACATTACTTGGGTAGATTGTTAATTTATTTACTTACTATTTCTAGGGTAGATTACATTTGTTAGGATTAAATAAACAACAGCAACTACTATAATAATAATATTATTATTATTATTATTATTATATGTGCCAGTGACTATTTTTCTTCTTTTTTCTTTTTGTGTTTAAGTTTGAAGGAAGAGAACAAGTAGAGACACTCTTGAAAATCTTGTTTCATGAGTTATACTCATTCCTAACATTGTAAACTTTCGGGCATGAGAACAACTTCTGCTGACTGTCCTGCAAGATTCATAATACATGTTTTATAAACGGCTTGTGGTTCACACTGTTCTGTTGTCTGCATATCCAGCTGTTGTTTCTGAAGACGAGAAAACACACACACACACACATACACACACACACACACACACACACACACACACACACACACTGTAAAAAAAAAAAGTGCACTCAACTTAAATTTTTTTTGTTCTCTTTTTGCTTTGACTCAGTTAAGTTTGATTTACCTAATCTACTAAGTTTTTTCAACTTAAAAAGTTTAGTTGACATAGTTAAAATAGTTGACCCAACAACTTATTTAAAGTATTCTGGACTTGTAAAGTTTAGTTGAAATACGATAACTTACATTTTCAAGTTATCTGTACTAAAATGTATGTTCATTTAACTCAATTAGGCATATTTTAAATTATTTTAAGTTGAGGCGACAAATACTCTAGTTAAGTCAACTTACAGACTAGTTGAGCCAGTGAAAACTTTACATGTTAAGTTGAATTAATAAAAAATTGAGAAACTACAAGTTGTATCAACTTACAAAATTACATTGAAAAAACTAAAATGCGGAATAATTTTTTAGAGTGACACACACAGGAGGAGATGCACAAACTCCAGAAGATGCATTCACAGAAACTAGGAGTTTGTGAAATTCATATCACGTTAACTGAGATGAACCGTGAGCTAAACTAGTTAGCAAGCTTCCGTCCTTCCTTAAATTCTGTAATTATTCTGTTTTATGAAGTCTTGCTCCTTTTCTGTTTATTGATCAAATAAATACCCAGAAGCAAATACAGATCTTTTCAGCTCAGTTTGTGACATTAAGATTCAATTCTAGCATAAACACATTACTAACTTTTATTATTATTATTTAATTTCCTCTCTAATGAATCTCTGTCCGGGGAGAAGGATACGCAGTGGAGTTTATGAGACTATACGTTACATGTGGAAGATCTTGAATAGACACGGTATACTGAAACTTCCCTTTTTAAATAAAAATAAATAAATGAAATGTTTATTTCAGAAAACAGTCATAAAGCTTGACTCAAACTTGCTTGACATCTGATTACATGCACATCATCCTGTGTGTGTATTTTAACTTCACACTGCTTTGCATATCACTTAGAATCAAACCTTTGAGAAATGCGTTGTAATATTTGTCGTCGCTCCTCTGGAATAAATTGCATACTTTCATGCGCATTTGGCTGCGAGCGCTGTAATCTATGTAAACGGCGTAATGCATTCAAATTCAAGACAGTCACATCGCTCCATTTGAACGGCCCGACTCCCTCAGCGGATCAAAACAAACCCCAAACAAACATTTGCATTTCTAAATGAAAGCTAATAGAACTTTCCGAGCTCCTGAAATAAACAGTCCTCGAGTGAACGTCACCTTTAGCTCATTATAAAGAGATACGTGGGACTTGACGAGAGTAAAAAGTTTTCTCAGAGCTGTTTTCTTGGACAGAAGTGGCACAGAGGGAACGTGATCTCATCTCTTCATAGATAACACTGAGGAGGATTTCCTGTGTAAAGTGCACAGAACAGGAAGTGGATCAGACTCAGTGAGGGTCTGTTCAAATCCTGTCAATCACAGCCATCCACTGACGCCTGGATCCGAATCTCAGAGAAGAGAATGTACACTGGGTTAAAAGCAACCCAATTTGGGTTTTTTATTAACTTAAGGGCTGAGTAAATATAGGACATATAACACATGTTGGGTTAATTTTACCCAGCAAATTGGGTTGTTTATTTAACCCATCATACTGGGATGATTAATTTGTACTATAGTACTAGCTTTTTTCTTTCTTTTTTTATAGTACTTCATATATGAATTAATGTTTACAGACTAACTTAAATCCTCTAAATGTAAAAAAAAAACTCTTTGCATGACAATTCCTTTATTTTTGATCATACAGGTTCACTCTAAAAAATGCTGGGTTGTTTCAACCCAATTTTGGGTCAAATATGGACAAACCCAAACGTTGGGTTAAAAATGTAATTAAAAAATTTAACCCAACGCCTGGGTTTGTCCATAGTGTATTTTACAGTATATTTTATATAGGTTTGAATGCATATGCCATACATTTAAGCTTGTTTATTAAATATTACAAGTAAACATTAAATATTTTTGTCCCGTTTGCACCGTAACGGCGCTGGATCTCGTGCCAGAGCTTGTATCACACTCTAAAAAAATGCTGGGTTGTTTCAACCCAATTTTGGGTCAAATATGGACAAACCCCAAATGTTGGGTTAAAAAATGTAATTAAAAAATGTAACCCATCGGCTGGGTTTGTCCATATTTGACCCAAGATTGGGTTGAAACAACCCAGCATTTTTTAGAGTGCATGTTTAGTGGGGTTCAGACTCGTACACTCTAAAAAAATGCCATATTGGGTCAAATATGGACAAACCCAAACGTTGGGTTAAAAATGTAATTAAAAAATTCAACCCAACGGCTGGGTTTGTCCATAGTTGACCCAAAATTGGGTTTAACAACCCAGCATTTTTTAGAGTGCCGAAATATGCCGTGACTCCATTACCTGTCCATAATTAATCAGTGTACAGGTCTGAGAACATATATGAACTTTCTAAGCATTTATATGCGGTTTCTTTTTTTTTAATATAAAATCATTTAAAAAATGTGCAAGGCATCAGGCATTTCCATCACATGAAAAGACCAAAGCCCACGATAAATAACTCAACCCCTGGGTTGTTCTATCTGACCCAGGAGTTGGGTAACACAAAAACTACCCAAGCAAAAGCATTTACCCAAAAGGCTCAACCCAGGATCTGGGTAGAATTTTAAGAATCCTGTCTTAAGTCGCGTAACACTTTTGTCCAGCTTACATTTCACCGGCTAACACTCGTAACTCAAAGCTCTTGACATGCAGTGTGAGTGTGCAGTGCTGAGAGTCAGTCGATGAGTTGAAGGCGATGTTGAGTCTCAAGCGGTGAATCTCTGATACGCCTGAGGGGAAGATCTACCACTGCTGTTTACTCCAGACTTCAGTTCGGGAACACGCTCTCCTTTCCCAGCAATCACTCCCATCTCTCTGGGATGGCCACACATCTGCTGACTTCCATGTGACGTTTTATTACGGATGCGTGTTGCATGCAAACAGAGAGAATGCATTGACATCGTTCATTTTCCAGCATGTTCAAATATCCATCACGTTGGCCTGGTCACCGCAGCCAGTACACAAGCCATTGAGTTATTGGTATTAAAAAGTGAGGCTGTTAATAGTGGAGTCTATTGGATACGGGCTGCAGTGATGTACATCCGTGGTGCCGTCATGCTAAACAAGCCGGAGCGAGTTGCGTGCCGAGCTTATGGACAAAATTCAATCAGCCTATTAGAGGTCACAGTCTTGCATCCCAAACATCTGCAGCCTGGGATTGTTAACATTTGCATGTGAGTTCTTGTCTACGCGGCAATAACCCATGTCTACAAAATCAATAAAAGCCTTTTTATTTTTTTTATTCTTGGCAAAAAAGGCATGCACAGAAGAGGCCGTTCAGATCTTTAAAGACAAAACCCCTCAGCGGAAACAGAAAAACCGCTTCATCTCACCATTCTGCAGCTGGATAAATACGCTCAGACAATTACCGAACGTCTGGGTCCGGTCGGTCTGCCTTTACCAGCGTCCCAGTCGAAGGTCAGAGCGGCAGTAAAGCGTGGAGAGTCCCGGCTCTCTGCCCTGTAAAAGGGTTTGTAATATTGGGCCTGGGCTAGTGAACACTCCCTCCTGCTTTTACAGTCACTCCATTATCCAGATTCTCTCTTTATTACTGCCGTTTCATTGGTCCCCTTTGAATGAATGAAAGGCCGAGTCCAGAATCCGTGCATGTGTGTTAAGAGGCATTGAGGTTTCTAGTGGGCAGCACTTCACCTCGCATCTCACAGACCTTAGTCACGGGACATTTCAGATATGAAACAAAACAAGGTTATTCGAGATGGAGGTACAGGCTCAGTATGTTCTGCTGTTGAGGAGCTGGGCGTTGACCAGCAGGACATGCAGAAGTGGGAGAAAACATTTAGTGGATAAAATCCTTTTAAAATCGGGTTGTGGAAAAAACTTGATTTATACATTAGATGTTTATCGGATCATGAAATTACATGGCAGGCGGTTGAACAATAAGACATCAGGCTTAAAGTTACTACATTCTGATCAAACAAAAGTATAAAATGTAAAGATTTTTATTATTTTTTATCATTTACATTTAAAAAATTAATATATTAGGGCTGTCCGTTAAACGCGTTATTAACGGCTTTAACGCAAACCCATTTTAACAGCGTAAACTTTTTTTATCGCGAGATAACGCCTAGCAAACTTTGTAGTTTTTTTCACATGCTTTTGCAACAACTAGTATTATTTTAAAACTACAACACCACACTGGATCTAGCTAGACCAGAAACAAAACAACAGGCACGCCGCACACACTTGTTTGGGTTTGCGAACCGGTCAAAGAGTGGACGAGAAGCGCAGCGCCGAGCCGCGTCTAGGACAACTCGTATCGCTCATCGGACGCGCACTTTCTCAGTTTATGGCCAGCAATAAAAACACAGAATGACACCGTCGGTGTGTGTACACTCATGGGGAATAATGTGTTCGAATTTTAAATATGATGCGCTGCGCTTCTCGTCCGGTGTGCAACACCTTTTAACGTTACGTTTTGAGTGGATGAATGATGAGCGCGAGACGCCGAAATGGATGGCAATAAGATTCTGAATGGAAAGTTTACTTTTAAAAAGTTGCCAAATGGTTCAATTGACAAGACCAAAGTGATCTGTGTGTTGTGTCGTTGTGAACTGAGCTATCATCGCAGGACGTCCAGTCTAAACACCACTTGATGGTCAAGCACACACACACCGCTGATGCGTTTCTACGCCCACTCGTCAACATCAGTAACGTCACCTCGTCAGTATTTCTATCACCCTTTTATTGATGGACAGTGTTACATTGTGTGAGAGATTATTTGCTCCAAGTGAGAATGTTAGTGTGAAATTGATATATTTATATATATATATTTTTTAATGTATTTATTAATTAAATAATTTAGGGATACTAAAGTTAATAAGCTAATTAGTATCATTCAACAGCAGGAGTTTTTGGAGTGTTTTGCTTTACTTTTTATTTTGTTTTGTCTTGCTTTGTGTTTTTTTTTAACTTTTTTTGTGCTTTTTTTTGCCTTGTGTGTTTTGTTTTGTTTTGCTTTAATGTTAGGCAATTTTTATTTGAGTTAGTTTTGAAGTCATGAAATTAAATTTACTTATTTACTTAGTTTTTTTTTTTTTTTTTTTTTCAGTTAACAAAAATCTCTTCATTTAGTTAATTTGCGTTAGTGATAATAACACTGTTGTGTGTTGGTGGTTATTTGCGCACTCTGAATCTTTAAATATGAGCCGAGCAGGATGATCTAAAAGACCTGAGTTCTGTCTGTTCAGTTTGAAAGAAAGTGTAGTTACTGCATTTTGCATTTGAATGTAAGAATAATCAATGTGTTGTGTACCAGGAATCGTTTTGGAATCGAATCACGTCATTGGAATGAATTGTGACTTGTACTGTACTCCGTCAAGTTCAAGTCTATTGTCTTTGCATGAAGTTAAACTGAGAGTCGTAGCTTTCGTGTGTCACGTCTTTGATGCACATGATTTGATTGACAGCTGCTCCCATTAGAGCAAGACTCTGTAAGCTGCTCTAAGTCAAGGTGAGGAGAGAGAGAGAGAGAGAGAGAGAGAGAGAGAGAGAGAGAGGGAGAGGGAGAGAGAGAGAGAGAGAGAGGGAGAGGGGAGAGAGAGAGAGAGAGAGAGAGAGAGAGAGGGAGAGGAGAGGGAGAGAGAGAGAGAGAGAGAGAGAGAGAGAGAGAGAGAGAGAGAGAGGAGAGAGAGAGGAGAGAGAGAATGGTGTAAAGAGCATCACCTCTCTACTTCTCTTTTACTCTAAATCCCATATTTCCTGACTTTGCACACTACTTCAATTGGATTATGAAGTGCAAGGATCTCAATAGCTGTTGATAAATGTTGGCAGCCGCCATTTTGTGCTGGTGGCAATTGGTTGTGCCTTCTTTATGTGTGTGCTGTGTTCTGGGATGTGGATATGTGATGGTAGGGAATGATAATTGGCCCGGGAAGGCCGTTAATCCCGATAGACGTGAGCTCTTCACATCTCTGAGCCGACTCTTTCACAGTTTTCCTGCTGTGTTAATGTCTCCGCTCTCGTGGCACTGACAAGACTTTGACCACTCGGCCATCAGGGAATCGCCTTGCTTTCTTACTTTGCATTTTGTGGTATTTAGTTGGGAAGAAAAATGCAGAACTGCATTAAAAGCACAACCTCATATTTCCAAAAACGCTACTTTTATGGAAATGGAAAAAACACTGTATTTGTTTTACATAACTTAACACTGCATTGTCAAAATGTATATTATGGCTTTATATATGGCCAGACACTTGCATGAGTCATTATATTATTAACATTGTACCAAAACCAAGCTCAAACTGTGTTTTGACCAGCATATTTCAGAGAATTTAAGACATACATATTGCGTCCATCATTAGAACGGCTGCATCTTTGTTAGTTTGTGCATTGCGTTAGGTTTTCATCAACTCACGGGTTATGTGGACATTCAGTTTGTTTATGTCATCTGGACAAAATCACGTCTTATTAACCATGGAGTGCTACGCACAGGCTACTTAAGGCAGTAACTGGCAGTGACTCAATGACAAACACTAGACTAAGACTCTCTTCTCCTCTCTTCTTTGAGTAAATCAGAAAAGCTGTAGCCTATTTATTCAAGGAACCAGTTCTTTATTCATTCAGGAGAGAGGTGGGCGGAGTTATGAGGTTTGACTGACAGTTTGATGAGCCAATGGAGTTACGAGGTTTAGTCACACGCTCTTTTTAATACTTTTCATTGGTTGAATATTTGCAAAACCCACAGAGAGATGTAAAGGGTGACCAATAGTAATGATTTATGAAAGAATGTCGAAATATGGAGATATGAGGTTACCATACACTACACACATATGCAGAGGTGGGCACAAATACATCAAAAAACTATTTTGTTACAAACTACAAATACTGGCTCATGAAATGTAACAAAATAAAATACAAAATACTGATGTGAAAAATGTATTTTAATAAAAATACAAGTAATTTGTATTTTGAAAATACAAAAATACTTCCACAATAATCTTAAATCTTTTTTTTATTACTAAAAGGTCAATAACACAAATAGTAGCAATAACACAAATATGAGAAATGTGTAAATTAAAATGGCGAAGTAGCAAAATAAAAAAAGCATGGGCATTTCACTAAATCTCTACAGGTCCTGAAATAGCTCCTCTGATGTAAATGGCATGTATAGCTAAGTTCACATCAATGGTGTGGTAGGCTGCCCTTAATAGCAAAACGTGTTTGATGTAGGCTATACGTAGCCATATTATCACCGTTACTCTACTCGTGCCTTAAGGCTTGAATAAGCGTAGAGAGACATGTCCTCACCACTGGCTAAGGCAAACAGCCATACATCTATACTTATGTTATGTGCACTAACAGCTTTAATGAGGGAACTTTATTGAAAGATCAATAACAGAAATAGTAGCAATAACACAACTATGCTACAAAAAAGAAAACTAAAGTCAAGTCAAGACAAGTCAAGTCATTTTCATTTATATAGCGCTTTTAACAATGTAGATTGTTTCAAAGCAGCTTTACAGAGATAAACGTATCATTTAAGGTAACAGATAAGGTAACCGACTCAGCTCGGTCGAAGTGATCTTTAGTTATTAAACTAGGGGCCGCTAAGACGACACCGTTTTTCTCTACACAGACTTTAAACGCGAACCTGTGATAAACCCTGATGGCGTGCACGTGCGCATCAAGAATTAATTCTATAGTTATATGCGTTTGAATATATGTGCGCAGGTTTGTAATTCCCTGCAAACCAAGCCTAAACAATCTCCCCATAGCAGTTCCATCGGCACGATGTCGTTTAGAGAACGTTTGCTAATCGGCAAAATGTCGCCGCAACGTCAGCCTTTGATCGCAAATGATCTCCGGCCGATGTTTGAACGATGCAAAGCTGTAAATCTATCAAGTATACTTTTCTTAAATGTTTATACAGAAT
>JARPMJ010003967.1:77500-83835 GCA_033366665.1 Phoxinus dragarum
CTCCCAATCCTAGTACCTAAACTTAACAACTACCTCAATAACTATTATTAATAAACCGTAATTAGGAGTTTAAGGCAAAAGTTGTAGTTAAAGGTACAATATGTAATATTTGTGCATTAAAATATCCCCAAATCACAAGGCCAGTGTTATATATTTTGTTAAGGTGATTACTTACAATATCCCAAATGTTTCCAACTATTTTTAAATTGTGAGAAAATTGTGATTTTAACCGAGGAAGCGGGGCGTGTGAGCGGGGGGGGGAGCTGGAGTCGCTAGTCAATGGCGTCATATTTGCGTCATCCTCGGTTTCTGCTCGTACTGCGCGGAGTCCTGGGACAAATGCAGAAGTTGTAGTTGTCGCGTCTATCAAGCAACAAACGTTAGCTTGTTTCGTGCAGTCATTATGGAACACAATTATTCTTTACCGATTGCAGCCGGTTCTGTCGACAAAGACGAGTCCCATAAACATACGGGTCAATTTTATATATTCCAAATGTAGCATTCGGTAATAGTTATTTTATGTAGCGCCCTCTAGCGGCAGAAAATATTGCATATTGTACCTTTAATTTAATAATAGTGGGAATTGGACCCTAAACTGAAGTCTGACCATATATACAGTATATATATAAATTTAACACAAAATGCACAATACATCAATAACCATTCGGAAGACACCCGTCGTGGAATTGAACATGCATGTAATGAGGTCATGTGACCAACATAAAGTCATGTGACAATGTAGCATACTAGTTTTTGAAATGAGTAATGTTACACAATGTGTACTGCTTCACATCCCATTTTTTATATTCAATACATACTGCAAAGTATGCGGACATCAGTGTTACTATTCAATTCTGAACACAGCTTTTGTCAATAAAGGGGCACAACCCCTGAAAATAAAATACAAAAAAAATTAAATAATTTAAGTGTGTGTATTAAGGCGAGTAAACTTTAATGACTAATGCGTATTTTAGACTATAGGAGCATTTTTAATAAAGCAGGCTATAAAATTGCATCATTCTGTGGTACAAATAATGGCTAAACCGCAATTAACCGTGCCCAAGAAACTAAGACGAGTTATTTTCTTCTTGCCCCAGGATGTTATAAAAGTAAATACAATCAGGAGAGGAATGCCTAGTGCTTTATTCGATTCCTGATGGCAAAAAGATCACATCTTTAACCCTGCGCGGACTCCATGACGAATGCCGGCTCATATCCAGTGTTTTATGTTTGAGAGAGACAGATATTGGATATCGGCGTAATGGCCTTTTCTGGGTCACGGCGGTTCTTCTACTGTACGTCGGAGATCTTCTCCACACTTCTCATATGATGGATAACCCATTTCGCTAACGTAATCACAGATCCCTCAGCTAGCGTAACATCCCGGCTCTCATTCCCCCGTCACACACACCTCCCCAAAAATAGCGTCAGTAATAAATGTGATTGGAAAAGCAGGAGTGTGATGGAAGAGTGCAGGCGATCTGAAATCACACCAGAGATTTACCGTCTCCTCCTTTACACTCCTTCTTCATTTACTTCTCCGTCCTACGGTATTCCCCCACTCTCTCTCTCTCTGTGCTCATTTACACACCGCATCCTCGGGTGGATCTTCATCGTGTGTGTTTGATACTGTCGTCTCTGCTTTCTCACGTTTCACATTTGTTTCAAGCTTGTGTTTCTTGGTTTCTTCCCAGGTACGCAATCTGTCTGAGATGTTCCCAGTGCTTTTGAGAACTCATGTTGGATAGTTTCAGGGTGGACGATACATGGAATATACATGGCATACAATGTAAAAACATAAATAATAATAATAATATTGTACGTATTGTGATAATGTTAAGCTTCCACACTAGATCACACACAGCTTAGTGTTTCATCTTATCATTGTCCAAAAATCATCTTCAGTTCATCTTAGTCTTTAGAATTGAGGTGTTTAAAATTACTTTACTTGATTAAAATTAAATTATTATTAAATGTTATTATTATTATTTTTGATTATTAAAATGTATTTGAATGAATCATCAGAAGTGGAATTATATATATATATATATATATATATATATATATATATATGTATATATATATGGTAACACTTTATTTTACAGTGTCCTTGTTACATGTACTTAGTAATAACAATAAATTATGCATAATTACATGCAACTGACCCTCAACCTAATCCTATAGTAAGTACATGCTGTTAATTATTATTACTCAGTACTTAAATATATAATTAAACTGTAACAATGACACCTTAAAATAAAGTGTAACTATATATATATGTATATATATATATAAAAAAAAATATATATAATGTTCATATACATGTATGTACACACACACACACACACACACACACACACACACACACATACACACACATATATATATTATATATATTAGCAATATTTTTATATATATATATATATATATATATATACATACAATATACATACGTATATATATATATATATATAACACTTTTTATATTTGTTGATTTGGTCTTGCAGACCAAAGTCCCACTATTTATGAACCCACCAGTTCATACATTTTGGGATATAATTTTTACATCAATATTTTATATATGTGAACCTGGATCACAAACCCAGTCACGAGCCGCACGGGTATATCTGTGGCAATAGCCAACAATACATTGTATGGGTCAAAATTATCCATTTTTCTTTTTTGCCTAAAATCATTAGGATATTAAGATCATGTTCCATGAAGATATTTAGTAAATTTCCTACCGTAAATATATAAAACATGTATTTTTGTGAGTGAATGCAGCACAATCGTGAACATAAATGCACAACTTTAAAGGAGATTTTCTCAATGTTTACATTTTTTTGCTCCCTCAGATTCCAGATTTTCAATAGTTGTGTCTCGACCAAATATTGTCCTATCCTAACAAACCACACATCAATGGAAAGCTTATTTATTCAGCTTTCATGTGATGTATAAATCTCAATTTCAAAAAATTGACCCATGTGACTGGTTTTGTGGTCCAGGGTCACATATAGTTCCAAACACATCATCCCTTCTCACCCATCTTGGAGAGAAATGGACCGCATGTGCTAAATAGATCTTTATACTTGCTTTTGCCCTCTGTCTCTATTCTATTGTTTCTCTCAGTCCTCTCACTCTTTCTGTCTACCTCTGCTTTGGCATATTACCCTGTTTGATTTGGCCCTCGCTGTCCCCTGGCATCCGTGATTCCTCTCCCTCCGCCGGGTGTCTGCGCTCCTGGACTGGGTTAGGACGGGCCGAGTGAGACGGAGCTCTTCAGAACCTGGCTGGAGTTGGACAGAACTTGGCTAGAACTTAACCAGTTCTCATGCGAAATATAGAAATATATGCCAACGCTCTCTGTTCTCGACTGTCAGGCACACACACACACACACACACACACACACACACACACACACACACACACACACACACACACACACACACACACACACACACACACACACACACACACACACACACTGCTGGCTCCATCGGCTCCTCTGACGGGGTGTAAACGGACAGGTACTGTAGGAGGTTTACTCTTGATAGTTTTTTTTTCCCTTTTCCATTAGTAATAGAGTCAGTTACGCGCGCTACATCTGCCTTGCAGATGGATGAGTTTCGAAATGGATGTTTTTCTATCTACATAATCTAATTTGGATGACTTTGGAGGTCTACCATAAACAAATGGCCATAAGTGGTTTCTTCAGATTTCAAAGGGAAAAGATTTAAACGGCATTGATTGATTTTACTTTTCACAAGAACCGAAGGAAATTACCTGGAGTAGAGTTTCCGATTTCTTCATTCAAGTTAATTCAACTCTAGAATGCAGAAAGGGGATAAAACTAACCCAATATATATTTTTGCCTTCTAATTTTTCTATCACCCCAAGTCAATAATAATACTTTATTTTTCATTTCTTGACACGATAGATTGAATCGACATTTTGGTCGGTAATTGTTAATTCTATAGACATTACAAACAAAAAAAGGACAATTCCATATTTGTAAAATGGTACTAATTTACTCATTTATATACTACAGCATTTTGTCCTAAATGTATGTATTTTTTAATATCTTTATCATGATCTGTGGATCCCGGCGCTGTCGCTATTACACCGGCGGGATAAACGACTCTTGCGCCCGACGCAAATGTAAAATGTGTTGGTCTGAAGTCGCTCCATTACTCATAGGTGTGGTTTGGGCGTAACGTGAAATAAACCAATCAGAGCGTCCTCCTCACATTCCCTTTAAGAGCCGGCGCGCTTGTTCCACGGCGGATCGCTATTATAACGGCGGGTTTGCCGGCGCACGCAACTTACATGATGGTGACGGTGTTCTCAGTCTTCAGGATTTAGTTTCCTGGTTCTTGACGGATAACACACTTTGTCAGATGTCCTTATATACCGATGTGTCTCGCCACTATTGACCAAACAGGTTTGATCCGTCATTACTACAATTAGCCTGAATAATTTGGGTAAATGTGTAATCTAGATTTATGCCTATTTTTTCACATCTTCATGGACGCCACAATGATTTCCCTCGTGTGTTAATATTTTTCCTCGTAATTATGTATGGTTTGCAAAAATATGAACCTGCTGCGTCTGTGTAGATGAGAGAAGCAAAGTGTGTGTGTGTTGTGCACACACTACATTATGGCCAAGCATGCGCCCTTAAAATATCATCTGAACAACACACCGCTGACTTTAGACTTGGTTTCTCCTGGTCAGCGGCGGAACTGTTTTCTGGAACTGCAGAATATCCCCAGGGAACGTTTGCGCCGGAACACACTTCTCTTCTCGCTGAACCGCCGAGCGCAAGTTCATTCCATAATTTACCGACGTGCGTCTGTGGAGGGAAGAGTCCGCTGTGTATCGGGAGCAAAATAGGAATGATACATGCGTCGGTATAGAAAGTAATTTGAGCTGGGTGCAAGATAGGGTCATAAAGTCATACTGAATTCAGTTTTGATCTATAATTATGGCATTATCATTGTTTAAATGTGCATCAAAAGTGAACAAATGGACATTATTGAAACATTTGAGTAATCACATTCTTAAATGATTTCATTGTATTGAAAATAAAGAAAACCTCTGAATCCAATACGGGTCTTTTTAACCCCTTCATTCACTCATGTAGTATTGTGGATCATGTATGCTGGGGTTAAGATGTTCTCTTGCACATTTCATCAGTCGTAGTTGTTTATATACCGTCACCAGTTTCGTATGAGCTTGTTCGTTTACATCTGAAACCCACTGACTGTGTACCGGGGCTTAATTTAATTTACCTTGCCCACCGCTGTGCCAAGCGGCTTGAGTTCGTCTCCTTCTGGGCGAATGGAATTAGTTTGCTATTTTGAAGCGTATCTCAGCTTTCTCTCATTGTTTCACGCCTTTGTCAATCAAATCCCTTATTCCGGACAAGCTCCCGGCTGTAAATCGGATCACAGAGAACTCCCATTGTAATTCAAAGGGTGCAAGCTTTGTAGAATCAGAGGAGTGAGAAATAACATGTTTCTCAGTTGATTAAAGCACCGCCGGAATTTGGGAGGAAAAAGGAGGATTTATCGCCATTTACAAATGATTGTGACTACTCGGCAGAACGGCTTTTGTCAAGAGTGTAATGGTTCTGTGTGTTTGCGAACGGCTTCTGGTTGAGGATGAGTTTGTGTTTCAGTCATGAAGGGATAAGTCTCTATGGATATATTCTTAGTTCAGGGATTTGGCAGTTATTATGTTTCTTCTGGAAGGTTCATATATTTGTTGTCTCTTGACAGCTGGCAAACTCTCCTCGGAAAAGCTAATGTGAGATCGCTGCTGTTGATTCCCACAAAACTGCCACAATCGTGACCTGAGGAACTCGGATAGACTGGAGATTACCAACAACCAATGATGACTAGAACAGTGCTTATATAGTTCACCAGTGGGTGGCATAGAAAGGCACTGGGAACTCCATTGGGAAGACATTTAAAGAGGATCTATTATGCTTTTTCCCCATGTTCCTCTTTCTTTAGTGTGTAACGTTGCTGTTGAAAAAGCTCTACAAACTTCCAGTTTCTTCCGGGAACGAGCACATCACAATATTCCTCTTTATAATAATTAATACACAGAATAAAGGGGCGGAGCCTGGTTGGGTTAGTTAGTAGTGTGTTAAACTGGCGGTTATGGTAAGGGGCGGGACATTTCCCAAACACACTCGAAGTGCTCGACCAATCACAACACACTGCTCCAGCCGACCAATCAGAGCACAGTGTGCTTTTCAGAAGGAGGGGCTTCATAGAGACAGGAAATAAACAGAGCGTTACTGACAGACTGGGAAGAGAGGAGCCGC